>CAJQZN010031443.1:0-24161 GCA_907164685.1 Colias eurytheme | reverse complement strand
AAAAAACTCAAAAGTGCAACTTGTGACCGGTACAGATAGATTGCTCATAATTAGGTCTATCATTGATAAAAATACTAGATTCCACCACGGAGGCGTTTACGGGGAATTGAATTTTATCAGGGTAGTTACGATACTTGAACTTTATATTTTTTTTCTTCCAAAAAAATTAAAAGTGCAACTTGTGACCGCTACAAATAGATTGCTCATAATTAGGTCTATCGTTGATAAAAAAAAACAGATTCCACCATGGAGGCGTTTAGGAGGTATTGAATTTTATTAGGGTAGTTACGATACTTGAACTTTTTAACTAACTACCCTAATAAAATTCAATTCCCCGTAAACGCCTCCATGGTGGAGTCTGGTATTTTTATCAATGATAGACCAAGTTGCACCTTTGAGTTTTTTGGAAGAAAGAAATATTTTTTGATCGATTGATGGGGAAATTGTTTGAGCCAAAATCATTTTTTACTGCGTATAACTCAGAAACGGTAGGATATAGGAAAAAGTGATCTAGGTACAACTTGTAGATAATTTTATGGCCTTTCAACTTTTCCTTGAAAGTTTTTCTCTAACATGTACCGTTTTTGAGATTTAAGCGCTAAATGAAAAAATGGACCCATTCCCCCCCTCCCCCCACTCCGGGGCTCCTCCTAGTGTCCCGGGGTTTTAGTATGTTTATTACCTAGGAACTCTTGACATGTTTCCGAAGAAACATCTTACGTTACTAACTGACGCACTCTAGACCCCCCTTGGAGGGACTTATTCAATGGACTACAACAAGATATTACTGTTGCCGTCGAAAATATAAATTTACACGAAAAATATCGTAAGTGACATTACTGACCAGAGCTTGACCTACACTAGTATAGTAAAATGCATCCAGCTAAATTATAACGAAGCCCTTGGGACTACTTAAATTTTGTTGAAATAACCAGATAGCTGAAAAAATTAGCTTCCATATGCGATATTAAAAGTCTCTGATACTTGTTGTTTAATGGAGTTATTAAGGAAAAATGGTTTTTTATTTTTCCTGAACATTTTCACTTTTACGATTACCGGATTATTCGCGGGGGGCGTCGATATCCAAACCAACGACTATGCTATGACTTTCAGTCAAGTCGTTGAACTTTACATTGAACAACTTCACGTTCCTTTAGTCATTCAATTAAATGTCGTCATTCCATGTACGCGCTAGTAAATAAGTCATGTAATATTTTTAACATTTTTGGAACATTTTGTACCGAAAAAAAAACAATTATTTTTATTTTTAGTCGGACTATAATGTGTCTGAAAATTGAATTGTATTCAGTTGCCTTAATTATGTTTAAATTTAAGTACAATTTTTTTCTTTATAATATAAATGAAAACATCTATAGTATTAATAATTAGTAACAGTTTAGACGAGGCTTTATGCTTTAAAATAGCAATAAATAAAATGTACGGTGCTAAAGCCACACTAGGGATAGACATAGTGCTTTTAGTATTTGAATCACATTACTTACAAATTATTCATATAACAAATTAAAAAAATATTTTTTGAATCATTTTACATTCAAAGATAGCGTAATCAAAGAAGAAAGCTTGATACATAACGATAGAGCAAAAATAGCTCAATTTATTTGCATTTTTTATTTCACTTCAAAATAGGTCTTGGCTAATTATATACTATAAGCCAGTTACATCTGTGATTTTTTAGGTTTATTTTATTACCTTAATAATGTGTATACCTCTAAACCTATCGATTGAAACTTTTTTAAACTTCCACAGATAATTTTATGTTTTGTGATCTTCTTATAATTTGCTATAAGACTTGTGTTTACTAGTTTAAGACAATAAATTGTTGTATTAAAGTTTAAATTGTATAATCCCGTAAGATTAGTGTATAAGTTACAATACATTGTATGAGATGTATGTTGATATAAATAAAAACAAAAATCATTTGTAAGATAACTGAGTGTTTTATTATTTATCAAAAAAATCATGTGTTACGTAGTTACATCTATTTTTTATTGCATGTGCTTTTAACTATTATTTGAATAATGGAATATGCTGAACAATTTCATAGATAACCCTGATATCAAATTCTGAAGATTTTAGTAAATAAAAAAAAGTGGAAATTTTATAATTATTTTAGACTAGCTGTTGCCCGCAGCTTCGCCTGCGTGGAAAAGATAAATAAACATGATACAAATTTTCATCCCCTATTTTATCCCCTTGGGGGTAGGATTGATTAAAACCCTTTCTTAGGGGACGCCTCCGTCGTAACATCTACCTGCATGCCAAATTTCAACCCGATCCGTCCAGTGGTTTGGGCTGTGCGTTGATAGATCACTATATCAGTCACTTTTGAGTTTTATATAATACTAGCGGTCCGCCCCGGCTTCGCCCGTGGTACATATTTACGTTTTCTCTACATAAAAACCATCCTCGTACTTCAAGGAATATAATAAAAAAAGAATTATCGAAATCGGTTCAGCCGTTCTCGAGTTATGCGCTTACCAACACATTTTGCGATTCATTTTTATATATAAGAAGATAGATATAGATATCCATATAGGAGTAAAACACTACAAATGCATATTAATATAAATGTTTAATCATGATCAATTTATTACATTTTCCGTATCAAAAGCCTATGGTGTATAAACACCATAATAAAGATGGTGTCTATACAATGCTAATGTGAACACTTTCCCATCAACATCCATTTCATTGATCCTTGCTATGTCGTTATCTGTGAGACTGAAATCGAATATATTTATATTTTCCTTCAAATGCTCTGGATTTTGCGTCCTTGTTATTGGAATGCCGCCGCGGTCAACCTGAAAATTCAAAATACATATATCTGTATATCTTAAATGAAGATAAGAGAGATTGTTAAGACTCGGGCTTCACTTCAGGTAATTATTTGCTACTATATCCTTCAGGTAAGTAATAAGGCATTTAAATAAATCTACTAATTTCATAGTCATGAATTAAAAAATCATCACAAAGAGACAGCTAAGTATGCTATAATATTAGTTAAGCAAAACCATGTAGGCTTATTATAGGTACACTGCAAATTGATCTGCCAAACTGAATAAAGTTTATCGAATGAATAAAATATGAATCGTTCAATAAGTATATACCCCAAAACATTTACCTGATAGCGAAGAATGACTTGAATCACAGTTTTCCCATACTTTTGAGCAATGCCAACTAAAACTGTATCATTTATCGACGGCCCAATTGGTTCTTCCTGTCCACGGCCTCGAGGGACCAGGAATCCCATGGGAGAATATATCATAACAACAATGCCTTTTTGTTGGCAATATGCCATTAAAGGTATGTTGGGAAAAGATGGATTTCCCTGAAAATATTATGAATAGGTATGAATTGAAGATATAATATAAAATATGTAGATTGTAACTTGTAAGTTTAAATGTATAAATGCACGTCAGGCATTTACATCAAACGAATGAGTGCTCATTCTAACCCCACTATGTCAAATTATTTTAGCGTAAACAGGCGTAGAGCATTATTTCGACTAGTTCTTAGTGCCTTCGAAGAGATGCTATGCAATTTTTAAGCTATTGCATAGCTTCTATCGCGGGCCTTGAACGCGGGGGCCGAATCCAAAAATTCCATAACGAAAAAATCTCACGCTCCCCAGTCCGACTGGCACGGAGGTGTGGCTTGAAGGCATAGCATTCAATAGCTTTACGGCGGCAGTCCCCGAGTGCCACACATCTTTTTTTTTTAATACTGAACAACACCTGAATAAGAGTTTTCGTTTACACTAAAACACGAAAGAACGCTCTTGCTCTGTGTTCGTTCGATGTAAAATGTAAATGCACCGAAATAGTAGATTTATAATAGTCGGTTTCATAAAACGTAAGACTGAACGTATTCGGTGAAATGAATACAGGTAAGTTGATTGCCAATGTAGTTATTTCAAAAATGTATGATTAACATTTGAAAACACTATCAGATATCAAATTGAATGGTTTTTAGCCATGGCTAGTAACTGGTTGTTGTGATCATAATATGAATTTGCCTTTCGTTCAATGCAGGGCGTAAACTGTTTGAAAATAAGAGTCCTTATTGCGGCCCCAGAACCCTATAGCCTACCCATAGTGTGTAATGAAAATAATGTGATTAAGCATTCACAATTAATATGTTTAATGTTTATAGAAGAAAGTTATCACCAGTCATGAATATAAATTGCATTATATTTATTAGAATTACTGCGACATCCGCTATTATCTAAAGCACCTTATAAAAAAGAAAATAGGTACCTACTTATAATATGTTTTTAATTGTGTTGAAATTTTACTTTATTAATAATTAAGTAATGAAGTTGATATGCAGAGGACAAAATCTTATCTACCGATTAGATTATTTGCATTTATATGCAGTTTTATAAAAAAGAAAGATAATATTATGTATTAATTAATAATATAATACAAATCGTGTTTTCCTAAGATATCACTTATTAATATCAAAAACAGGATACATTCAAGACCAACCATATAATATGGAAGCGACTTTGTTATACTATGTAGTGATCTATAATGGACGCTCTACGCAATGGGCAGCGTTGGCCCAACAATTGAGCCTCGATGTTTTTAATAAACATCTACAATGACGGCCGTTCATAGAAATTTAGACCCTTTACACTATCGTGATTGCACATTGTGTAGATGGCCCATAAGGTATACACTATACAAACCTCTATTTGATTAACAGCAGGAACTATGTTTCCATAAGCTATAATTCTATTAATCTGCCTACTGTTAAAATTTGATACACCAATGGATTTCGCCAAACCCAGTTTTTTCGCTTCTTCCATTCCCTGCCAAGTTTCTAAATAGTCCGTACAAAGTAATGTGCCATTTTCCTGGAAATAATTGTATAGGTTTTACTCTAACTGATTCATCAATGTCCGAAAGTAGATAAAAACGTATTTCAGGAATATGATTGCATATTAATTTCATTATATTTTATAAATTATGCATTACAATATGATAGATTATTTAAATGATTATTACACACAGGCTAAACAACACTTATTATTCGAAAATATCTATAAACAGCGAATACTTAAGCAGGTTACCCACACACCTGCCGCAGGGGCAATACTGGTTGCACGGCAGTCTAAGCAATTAAAAGGCCAAAGAGGCCAATTTAAAAATTGCCACTGCTTGTCAAGTGCTGCTTTTTAATTTTAAATTACGAGTTTTTTTTTATTAAAAAATACAATAAAAAATTCACCCTTGACAAATGTTATCGATCTTTAAAAACTAAAAACTTACAGATACAGCCATCGGAGAGTGAATAAGGTAGAGATCGACGTAATCCAAACCGAGCCTTTGTAGCGACTCCTTAAGTGCTGGCACCACTTGGTCTCGTGCATGTCTGGTACCCCATAACTAGAATAATATAATAATTAATGTCCAGGTTATTTTTATAATTTTCATTGGTTTTCACATTGCAGGTTATTTTTTAAATTTTCATTGGTTTTCACTATTTCAAACACAAGTGATAACTGCGTTAAAAACAACCGACTTCAAACTTGCACTTGCAACTTTTACAAATACAGACAAAAATGCTTATAAAATAAAAACTACTGGGCCTATCAATTCGACACCATCCTGCATCGAACAAAAAAAGAATCACGTAAATCGGTTCAGAAACCTCGGAGTAATCGGTGTACATACATAAAAAAAAAATATACCGGCCGAATTGATAACCTCCTCCTTTTTTTTGAAGTCGGTTAAAAAAAGAATTATCTAAATCGGTTCACACAGTCAAAACTTCGCTAGTGAAAAAGAGTTGAATGAGAACCGCCTCCTTTTTTGAAATATGTTAACAATTTGTGAAGACACGAAAATTTATATAAAGATTACAGTCTGGAATAGAAATAGCACATGTTTAGGTACTTTATACCTGGATACCAAGTTTATAAACTTTATACTATATATAATATTACTTTATACAAGGTATATCCCGAATACGTCAGATACGTTGTGTACGGTCTATGAAATTTGAATAAAAAATATTTTCTAATATACGTATGAAATTCGTATGAAATTCAATAATTGCCATGAACACAAAAAAATTATAAAAAAACAATTTCAATGCAAATTACATGACGCTCTATATTGATAATAAACACGTGATATACCTATGTATATCAAGAGTGGTGAAACTTTTATTTAATTTTTAGGAATAAGGAAGTAGGTACTTAGGTTTAACTTAAACAAAAATAAATGAATTGTTATTTATTTGCCAGTTACGCAACTAGCCAAAATATAAATGAGACCAATAACAAGATCTTTCGAATAAACAAAGTATCATCAAAATTGTTTCACCCAGTCGAAAACTACGAGGTAACAAACCCAAAAAAAACAGTCGAATTGACAGCCTTTCTTTTTTGCAGAAAAATAGAACATAATAATAATGCATTAACTTACCTTAGTGCTTACAAAGATTTCCTCCCGAGTGACGACTTTTCTCTGAATGAGATCAGCAATAGCAGCGCCTACATCTTCTTCGTTATCATAGTAAGCTGCTGTGTCGATAAATCTCAAGCCTGATTCCACAGCACGTATTACTGATTGACGTCCCACTTCTCCTTTCTACGAGAAAGTAGAGTAAGAAAAATCGTTTTCAGAAATTTTTATAGTAACACTAGCTGCCCTGCGGTTTTATCCGCAGTGCTCAACTCCTGCTGGTCTTAGCGTGATAATATATGTTTATAACCTATAGCCTTCCTCGACAAATGGGCTATCTAACACTGAAAGAATTTTTCAAATCGGACCAGTTGTTCCTGAGATTAGTGCGTTCAAACAAACAAACAAACAAACTCTTCAGCTTTATAATATTAGTATAGATTATAACGTTTTCTAACAGTTTCACTAACAGCAGTAGCGAAATAAGAAAAATTTACAGTGAAAATTATATAAAAAATGGATTTTCATACATATTTCATACATAAATTTCTATATTTGTAAGCTAAATTGAAGAAAACATCTTGAGGAGACCGACATGCCGAAGAATCAAGAGTTCGACGACATGTGACATCCACCGACCTGCACTTGGTCAGCGTGATGGATCACGGCCTGTGCCCTCATGGCTCGTGTCCCAGCAGTAACGTGTATGGGCCGATGATGATGAAGCTAAATTATAGGTAAATTCTTATAACTTACTAAAAGATAGGTTCCAAAGGACATCGTCGGTAGTTTGTTGCCATCGTTCAAGCTTAGAAATGGGATGCTGGGGCCTTGCTTCATACAATAAATCTAAAAAAATTATTGTAAACAAAGATATAAACAAAGAAATGAATCTAATTTTCTTTTACATACGTCTCGTTTTTTAATATACCTAAATCCCCTACCTTGAATTATATATATTCTCTATCTTTATTCATATATATTTGAAAAACATATATTCGATACCAAATTATATTATAACCTTATTATAACATTATAAATAAGTTTCTCACCGATTCAAATAGAAGAAATAATTGCACTAAGAAAATCATATTGAATTTCAAGTAATGCATGATGAAATATTTTTTGTTATCCGCTAAACTTCATTACTTTTCTCTTCAAATATTGTTTCTTTATATTTAAATAAATATGGAAGATAATTAATTACACACAAGTGGTTGTCTTGTGCAATCTAAAACAACTTCATTCTTACAAGTTGTATATCGTTTTTATATTCGTTATCAACCATTTTTAGGGTTCCGTAGCCAAAATGGCAAAAACGGAACCCTTATAGTTTCGTCATGTCCGTCTGTCCGTCTGTCCGTCTGTCCGTCTGTCACAGCCGATTTACTCGGAAACTATAAGTACTACAGTGATGAAATTTGATGGGAATATGTGTTGTATGAACCGCTACAAAAATATGACACTAAATAGTAAAAAAAAGAATTGGGGGTGGGGCCCCCCATACATGTAACTGAGGGATGAAATTTTTTTTTTCGATGTACATACCCGTGTGGGGTATCAATGGAAAGGTCTTTTAAAATGATATAAAGTTTTCTAAAAAACATTTTTCTTAAAGTGAACGGTTTTTGAGATATCAGCTCTCAAAGTCGTAAAAAGTATGTCCCCCCCCCTCTATTTTTATAACTACGGGGTATAAAATTCTAAAAAAAATAGAGGTGATGCATGCTAATTAACTCTTTCAACGATTTTTGGTTTGATCAAAGTATCTCTTATAGTTTTTGAGATAGGTTGATTTAACTGTAATTTATTATATTTGCTGCTACGGAACCCTTTGTGCGCGAGCCCGACTCGCACTTGGCCGGTTTTATTGAAAGATAGGCTTGTGCCACAACCAACGCCTCGAATATACCTATCTATGGTTTTTAGGTTGGTATGATGTTTCTACGCTGCGTCGATTCTTCAAGGCTTCACTTTAAACTCAAACATACTATCAAACTCAAACATATATATTCTCTCAAATTATAGAATATGTATTTTTTCTACTAAAACATTTCAAAAGACCTTTAATTTATAAAATTCAATTCTTCAGATGGTTTTCTCACAATTTTAAGGTATAGGTAGATTGATTTTAACAACATAAATGTACAAAATATCTCTCTGCATTTTGTTTTATAAATGAATACTGATACCTAATACCAATTAATACTAGCATTTTTTTTACCCTTTCTCATTATGTTTAAATATCTTCTCTGAAGCGCTGAAATATTACCAATTTTTGGGCGTTTAAAAATTCCTCGCTAAACACCCTTTATTAGTAAAAATAAATTGCTGCAATAAAGTGAATAAAGTTGTTTTTTATGTCCATATACTTTATATTAATGAACTTTCATTCATTTTATCTTTTTGATAATACAACTGTTGCTATTTGCATCATAATTACCTCGAATAAAATGTATTTGTATTAATAACTTTTTGCATATTATTGATAATTTGTCTACCGCTAATTACAAATACGGTAAGTATTACACGATAACTATTTATATCAACTTATTTTAAAATACTAGCTTTATGTGCGTGAAAGATTTCCTTATTAAAAATCTAACTCATATATTATTTATTTTAACAATATTGACGAGCTATCCCAATGAATAATGTCGTCAAGGAGATGATATTTTTATCCATTTTTTAAGAATTTTCCATGCGCGATTTTGATAAATTTTTCACAAATTCAACATAATATATATAATTAACTACCCGCGGCTTCACTCGCGTTGTCCAAAGAACATAGCCCTGTTCTCGAGAGATTTCTTGAATAAAAACTATGTCCTTATTCACATATCAAACTATTTTCGTACCAAATATCATTCAAATCAGTTCAGTGATGGAGTGAAGAAGAGACATACAGTAAAAGTTACTTTCATATTAATTATGTTTATTTTATTTTTTTAGAGAACTTAAAAAAAATCATCATTGTAAATAGATAGATTATTGTTTCATATTTACGTTAACACAATTACATAATGGTGTCATACCATAATGATTATTTAAAAATTTCACTACTACTTATAATGAATGATTTATATGAGTTTATACTGCATGCTACAAAACAGAGCTCTACATGGGGAATAAAAGTGTATTTTTCTGTAAAGGTCTATTACGATATCATCCAAATCAATACCTTTCAAAAATATGCAATAGGTATAATTTAGAGGCGGAAAACTAAAGGGAATTAAAAGATAGATATTATTAAAATTAAAAATACTCTTTAAGTACACAAGTTCGCAAATAATATTATGCTTCTCCCTGTCTCTACCATTTGCTAAATTTTTGGTTAAAATTTAATGTACATTTAGTACGCTCCTATTTGTATTTGAAATTAAAAAAGCCTTCTTGCAGCAAAAACAGCTATCGTCTCATTCAGTTCTCAATTGTAAAGCTCTTATCATTCACCCCGCTGTAGTTGAAAATTTGAGTCTAAGTATTTGCTAAAATAAAGATAGGATAGGAAAAATAAAAACGAAATGGAAATTAAACAAAGCAGCTGCGCAAAATAAAACAACTCATTTATTCAACAAAAACAATTTTTCATATTTACATAAACAGTAATAATGCAAATGCATAATTTAAAAAAATTATACCAGTAATTTATGGTTTATAGAAACTGTAGAAAATATGTGGTTTATATCTAGCCAATGGATGAACTTTCGTATATAAGTCATATTCGTTGATCCTGTAAATGTCTTTCTGAGATACATTGAAATCGAAAACATTTATATTTTCTTGTATGTGGCTTTTATTTTGAGATCTTACTATTGGAATGAGGCCTCGGTCAATCTGAAAAAAATAGAATAAACATGCAATTTAAATGAGAAATATCATAATCATGAATATCTGAAGTAATATTTCTTAATCTGAAAGAACTTTTAAGTAGAGTAACTGCTGAATACATAGTGGAGGAGATTAAAAGAGAGTTTTGTAGAGATTTTTGTAAAAGTACGAAAGTTCTGTACATAGCTGACTTCGTAAATCTTAACTTAGGAACATCAAAAATAATATAAGTTAAAACTTAAATGATACCTCAAGATAAAACTGTAAGTAATGAAGTAATTCTTATTCGCACCTCAAATACAACAAAATATCAAGTTTCGAGGATTTAAAACCACCAACAACATCGTTATCGTTAACCATATCTCTATTTTTAATATACTAACCGAATACCGCAAAACAATTTGAATAGACGTCTTATTATATTTCTTAGCCATCCCCACTAATACAGGGTCGTCCATAGACGGTGGAAGGTCTTCAATAAAGTCCCTCGGTGCAACGTGACCCAATGAAGTATATGCCATTACATTGATGCCATGTTGCTGGCAGTAGGAGACTAGTGGCATATTGGCGTATGTTGGATTTACCTGGAACAATTCTTATTTTATATACTTTTCAGTATTAGGGAATTTTATAGCTTGAAATTAAAAAATAACAATGTGGAAGTCAAATTTCTAAAATAAGAGCTATCTCTACTATGTAGTAGTTATTTACCTACTCTTGTTGGCAAGTATTTACTTTTAAGACGTATTTCGTTACTTTATAAATATACACATCAGTTTATTTAGTTAACACTGGCAAAATAATCATTAAAACTAAACAATTATCTTTATATACCTACAAATTTAAAATATTATACCTAATGTTTTTATTTACTATAATATTTAAAATTTATGTGTAATTAATTATTAATTCTCTATCTTTACAAACCTCTATTTCGTTAACAGCAGGTACCACATTACAGTTTGACAAAATTCGGTTAATCTGTCTGCTGTTGAAATTTGAAATACCAATCGATTTAGCCAACTTCAAGCTCTTTGCTTCTTCCATACCTTTCCATACTTCTACGTAGTCAGTACATAGAAATTCACCACTCCCCTGACAAAATAATAGAAATTGTATTATAGGGTAGATTTATATATTATTAAGCTGAAAAGTTTGTTTGAACGCGCTAATCTCAGGAACTACAACAAAATTCTTTCAGTGTTAGATAATTTATCGAGGGTTCATCACGCTAATACTAACAGGAGCGGGGCACAGCTAGTTTCAAATATTTTCATACAAAGTCAAATAATTATATACATAAAGGTTAAGCACACTATATTTCACAAGGCTTCGCCAGGAAATTAGCTTTACTAATTTTAATTTGATCACAGTGAATTATTGCGATAGTTTAGAAGCATTCGGTATTTTTTGTAGCTGTTTTACTGATGTAGTACCTTGTGTCATACAGTATAGTATTATATCATCTGTGTTTGATATTAGTAGGTAATTAAATGCATTCCCTACAAGTACTTATATTTACTACGATACCGTTTCAGCCATCGGACTGTGAATCAAATACAGATCGACGTAGTCCAAGCCAAGTCTTTGTAAGGAACCCTTCAGTTCTGGCACCACTTCATCTCGACTATTGTTCGTATTTAAGAGCTGGAAATTACATTATTTTTTGCTTTAAATTGCGATTTTATTTGCAAATCCATTTTATAAGCAGAAGAGGGAACTACTGATTCGTGTTGAAAAGTTATTCTTGTGTTGAATAATGAATGCTTCTTTTATTGAAGAAGGCTATATTACGTTCAACCAAAACTAGTGGAACATCTATGAGAAATTGGGGTCAGCTATTTTAATTTTATTTTATTAAGTACAAACCAAATTACTTGCATACTCACTTTAGTCGTAATAAAAATGTCCTCTCGTTTTATAACACCCCGATGTATAAGATCAGCAATTCCTTTACCGACTTCTGCTTCATTTTCATACATTTTAGCTGTATCTATGTGTCGGAAACCAGCCTCTACTGCCCATACTATATGTTCACGGGTTGTCTACAAATTGATAAACGAAATTTTGTATAGATTCCTTCATAGTCTATTAAGTTATGATTTTGTTTTGCATTAAGTAAAGCCACTGTAGGATGACCCATTAAAAATCGCATCGTCGGCATCGTCAACGACAACAAGAATCGCGAGCTGATTCGCGCAACAATTGCTTCGCGAGGCTGCTCGCTCTGTATGGACCTGCCTATACATAATATCCATATAAAATCTTACCTTCGTGTCAGTTCCATAGGCAATTGTTGGTATTAAGTTGCCATCGTTCAGCATTCTATACCTATTTTCTTTATATGAATGTACCTTTAAAATAGTAGGTATTTAATAATAATTTTACAAAAATCTTTATGTTTTGAACATGGACGTATAAAAAAAGACGGACGGTATATCGCCTAAATATTGAGTGAAGCCTAGTAATGGCGGCGAAACATCCATGCGTGTGTGCCATGTTGCCATGGCAACAGCTGTGTTGATGACAATGGCGGCTGTATTTTTTTCTATAAATTTTGCCGTAATAATTTTGTCATTAAAACATAAAAGAAATAACTTGCTTCCCTGTGGAATGTAATCCCTTGTGTTTTGTTATTTAAAATTGTACTGTTGCGACACCATTTAACCACGCAAGACGGCATTTTAAATATTTTTTGTGAAACAGTGACGCAGTTAATCAGTCGGTAGTTCACGACGTAATGGCGGCCGACTAGCTTACTATGGTGAGAGTGTGTGCGTGTTTATTGTCTTTACGCGATCGCTAGCTTACTATGGTGGCTTCACGTTGTTTGTTCGTAATACGGCGTCCGTCTTTTTTTATACGTCCATGGTTTTGAATAAAAATTAAAATATACAATTTTAGTTTAGTGAATACTTTTGTATAGCATACTTACCCATGTTACGCCTAGTAATAAAATTAAAACTGTTTTAATGTACGTCATTTTCATTGAAAATAACTATTGAAATAAATAAAATTCACAAAAATAACCTGTTTAATATATAATGGGAGCGTTATGATAAAAAAATTGAAATCAAGCATTCTCTATCACTTTAATGTATCAACTTTTTATGAGTATTATAAAATGAATATTAAAAACGGAGTTCCTTTTTATATTTTCCAGGCTAGGAAATTATTGTTTGATGAACAATCATGTGCATTTTAGGAAAAGTCAGCATTATCAGACTTGATGCCAAATATATTTTACGACTTCATTTGAAAAATACGATTGCTTGAAAACCATTTATTGCTTCACTTTGATCATTACCTAAATATTAATGTTCGGAGGGCACATCGAATTTTGAGAAAATTAAAATATGAAAATCATATTTCCACCCAAAATAAATCAATAAGGAGTAACCAGTACAACTACTGGATAGGTCCTTTTTCGCTTTTCTGATGAATAAAATTATTGAAATTTCACATCCAAAATGTTGGATAAGCTATTATTGATGTAATCTCCAAAATCGATTGATGGCGGTGAGCGACGTGCCGGTATTTAAATTTTAATCAAAATATTAACGAAAACAATTTTCTTTTAATAGATACCATTATCTTAAGTAGCATTTAAATGACGCACTCTAATTAACATCACATAATAATAAACTATAGCTATAGAGTTGTTGATAGAGATAGCAATTAATGAGGTACCTAACAATAATTATAAATCATCGACTAATATAGACTTAAAAAATGATATAAGACAGTAATAAAAACAGTCAGTTTTATTTCGGCGTTTCAGTCTTTTCAGGACGTCCATTGTTTGACATAGGTTTCACAGTCTGTGGTTTCACCCAAAGTCAGTTTTGTCTAATGTTCACAATTTGTATGTTATTAAACAAAATGTTTTTTATTCTTGATACTTGTAACTAAGTGAATGCTAATCGGTAATAATGATATTAGAATTTAGTATTTGCTCAACTAAGTAACTGGAAAAATATATTTTTCAGTTCACGTCTTAAAAAAAACAATTCATTTATAAATAATATCTTTATTATCTATTCCTTAATTAATATTCCCCGAACGGGTAATAAGGGGATGCCTTCCAGTCGTCTATTTTGATGACTCGAACGTTTTTGTTGAATTTGTTGATTGTGGCCACTTCATCTTTGGTCAGGCTGAAGTCAAATAAGTCGATGTTCTGCGCAATACGCTGCTGGTTCGTGGACTTCGGAATCGGGATGATTCCTCTGTCGATCTGAAAATGAATCAAATGTAAGTGTAGGTTGGTTGGTTTACGCTAGTTCAGACTATCTAGTAGAAGAAGCAGTTGCACAATATATTCTAATTCTGATCTCTCTCTCATGTGGCACTAGTGTTCTTAGCTTCGGAATCAAATGTTTCATAAGTACCACTTAAATTATTGGACAATATGTTAAAGTTAATATTATGTACGTTTATTCAAAGGTGCAATATTTACTCTTAAGCTTATATTAATCAGAATTGTAAATAATACAAATATTTTTACTCAGTATGGAGAAAAAGGTAGTAACTTTAAAAATATTCGAAGGCAAATTACCGGAGTTAACTTCTCTCAATAAATATTCCACTATTGGTGAAGGTGAAATTTGTAAAAAAAATACTTGAATAAGTATATATCAGCAACTCTACGTGGTAAATAGGCTCTACATTTTTATTCAGATTTTTTTCTCAGTATGGAGAAAAAGAAAGTAACTTTCAAAATATTCAGAGGAAAATGACTTTATACCAATTAATTATCGAATGATGTATGTGTGTCAGCTTAGAGCATTAAGTATGTCAGTGTTTAATATCTCAGGATTTTTTTTTTGTGCATTAAATTATAAATAATGGTTACACCCAAGGTGTAAAAATATTGCATTTTTGGTAAGGATCTCTATTTTTTTTTTTCAAAATGCAATACCTATAGCCTATGTTGCTCAGTGAAGATGCAGCTTTCTAATGGTGAAAGATTTTTTTTAAATCGTTTTTTAAATTAAGATTTTTTAAATCGTTTAATCGTAGTTTATGCGTGAAAATCATACATACATACATAATTACAAACCTTTCATCTTTATAATATTAGTATAGATGTCTTACCAAATAACGCAGCGCAATTTGCGACGTAGTTTTCCCATACTTCTTTGCCATTTTCACTAACGCAGGGTCATCAGCCCTTGGTGGAGGAGCATTGTCAGATTTCCGGGACACAAGAAATCCGAAGGGACTGTAGCCCATTGGTACTATGCGAAGGCTTTGTAAATACGATATTAAGTCTATTTGAGTGAGCGTGGGATTTACCTGGAAAACGATTTTTAATTATTATAGCAAGTGAAGAATGTTAATATATATATTATTAATATATATATTGTTACTAAAATTATACCTAGGTGTTAAAAAATGTATTTGAGTTTATCAAACAGCTAAACAGCTGTGTGAAAAGCAGGGGATCCTCCTTTTTTTTAAGTCGGTTAAAAAGAAATTTGAATTGGAATAATACAAAAGTTACAAATAACATAGGTATTTTTAAGTTTTATTTACATCGTGAAAATGTAAAGACTGTATTAATAAATAAAGTGTGTACGTATTTATAAGACTTTTGTTATTTTTAGTCATCATTTAATAATTTATAATCTCTTACCTCAATTTCATTAACAGCTGGCCAGATCTTGGAATTTTTGATGATTCGTTCAATTTGCGACGCATTGAAGTTGGAAACTCCAATAGATTTAGCGAGACCGAGTTGCTTGGCTTGTTCCATTCCCTTCCAGGTGTCCAGGTAGTCTACATTATCTAAAGAATCGTCTTCCTATTGGAAAAAGATAGTCAATTTTATTGATCGTTTTACAGTATGCCACAGAAGATCATGGTAGAGAAAATGCTCAAGAACATCCACAATTAATTACATTAACAGATTATGTTGCCTATCTGTTCTTGCAAAATATAAAACATATCCCCGTTAGAGGGATGAGGAAAATAATCTGTTTACCGGTCAATTTAAAAAAAAACAAGACTATACAATCTTGTTTCAATTCTTTTATTTTCATCGCTTGCTCGTTTAATTGCTTCAGCAAGCTAAGTAACCTATAGGGATATGACTTGTTAAATTAGTAAAATGTTGATGCAATTCATATCGTCGTGTTCTTAACTATCAAAGGCAGTTAGAAAAACAGCCTCTCGTCTTGTAATCTCAATCTCAACAAAACATAAGTTCCAAATGAAATTTCACCCAGCGATTTCATTCGTAATGATGATTACATTCAAAGAAATGTATTGATATCCGCTTCGAATGTAATGATGACGGTAAATACTTACTTTAGTGGAAACGGGAAAGTGTATGAGGTACAAGTCGACGTAATCTAAACCAAGATTCTTGAGCGATTCCCTCAACGCGGGGACCACTTGCTCGGTGCGGTGTTTGTCGTTCCAGAGCTGAAGTTCAATTAAAATTATTATAAGTAAAATATTCATTTATAGATATTTCGTTAGATTATTAATATGGATTCTATTATATGAAAACAGTATTTTGAATATTAAAAAATCAACGATCTTTTTTTTCTATTTGCCCTAAAAATTATTTTTGATAAATTAATTTAAAATATTACAGGAGTACTGTTTTCTATATTTTGGTTACATATAGTCAAAGTATTAGTTACGAATTACATAATTATCTACACTATCAATGCAACTTGATCTAATAATTCCATCACCAAGATTCCAAGCAAAACCAACCAGAATACACAAACTCATCAACATACCTTAGTCGTTATAAAAAGTTCTTCTCTAGTCACCAATTTGTCAGCAATTGCTTTAGCAATACCCTCTCCCACTTGTTCCTCATCAAAGTAAATAGCAGCTGTGTCTATATGTCTGTACCCAGCTTGGATAGCCCAGTACACAGCTTGTCGAACTTGGTCTACGGATTCCGACTGTAAATGATTTATTATTATTTCAGTTGTTATTTTTTCTGTAATTTGACGATTCAAAAACGCTTCAAAACGAAGCCTAGTTGACGAAAAACAATATCATTCAGTTTAATTAAGGCGTCATTAAAGAGCCTAGGTTCTTAATGAAAGAGCTGATTATGTTAGTTAGCTGCGACACACACAATAACAAAATCAATTACTATTTAATTTCAATTCCGTCGTTTTTAATAACTAAAAATACTAAATAAATAATTGTCTATATTTTATATAAACGAGTAATGTAAGAACAATATTTAATATTTATATCGTGCGTACCTGTATTCAATATAATTAATCAATTACATGTCTAAAATTATTGCTCTCATCTTTTTTCTACGAAACTTTATGTGTTCCGTAATTTCTAATTAACTTTAAAACAATATCCGGCATGCAAACATTATTATTTAAAATAAATATTTGAACACGCAATACACATATATACGATATTCTTGAACAAATAAAATAGGTTCAACGACACTAAAACAATCTAAATTTATCGTTACATAATCGCTAATCACACACCTATTGAAATAAAGCCGCTCTTTTATCTTTACTAAAATGTCTCTATATACAAAATTCTCATGCCAAAGCATGTGATATAATGCATTACTCCTGAAAAACGGCATGAACTTTTTTATGAAATTTAATTTGTATATTCAATTATTCGATAGGTTATAAGATAATTTTATACCTCTAAACAAAAAGTCACTGGTAGAATAACGGCCGATTCAGAAAAGTTTATATGTAAATATAAATTCAAATTCAAATATATTTATTTGCTCGTATATGGTTCATAAGGGTGTTCCGTGTTACACAAAAAATTTTTTTATCGCATATACTGCCATTTTAAATGGCGTGCAAAAATTTACAAATTAATACAGTCAAGTTATAAAATACATTAATAGACAATTACAAAATTACCCGCAAAATACATTAATAAACAATTACAACAACAATTACACATAAAATTACAATTAAATTAAATTACAATTACCTCTTTAGCTGTGCCCCTCCCTGTTCCTAACGCAACCACAGGAATTTTGTTTCCATCATTTAGTTGCACGGTGGGTGCTAATACTGCTGTAGAAATCTGCAAAAACATAAATATATTCATATTGTAAATCTATTCACATTACGCAAAGAAAACTGCTTATTTATGTGAAATCATTAGTTTTCTCGTAACGTTTATCGTTATTTATACTCGGTTGTAATTACAATTCATGCAAAGAAAGCAAAATCATCACAGAAAGCACAATCATGTAGAATATAGATATGTACTTTTTAGTCTCGACGAAAAAAAATACTCAATCTATTTCAGATCGAACATTCTGAATGATTATAAACTTTATTTAATTGATATAGTTCAAAACATATCTATACTTATAATAAATCTGTAGAGAGGCCAATTCTGTACATGAAATATATTTAAAAAAAAACTATGAAGGGGTGATAAGGGATCGCTACTGATGCCAAAAATGCAATCAGTAAAATTTTTGTCTGTCTGTCTGTCTGTCTGTCTGTCTGTCTGTATATTCGCTATAGAAACAGAAACTACACGACGGATTTTAACCAAATTTGGCACAATTATTCTTCATACTCCTGGGCAGGTTATAGTAAAAGAATCATGTAAATCGGTGTAGAAACACCAAAGTTATACATGAAATACGCTATAAGTCATCGCGCGTGAACACAGAATCATGCCATAAGGATTATTTTTGTGTATCAGTTGCCGCGTTCGACGCGCTTCGCGGCGGGAGCTATAAAAAGGCGGCGGGTCTGCACCCGTTTCGCGTTGTCACGGCATCACGTGTGAACGGCTGAACCGATTTCGATAATTATTTTCTATTATATTCCTTGAAGTACGAGGATGGTTCTTATGTAGAGAAAACGTAAATATGTTCCACGGGCGAAGCCGGGGCGGACCGCTAGTCTATACTAATATTATAAAGCTGAAAAGTTTGTTTGTTTGTTTGTTTGAACGCGCTAATCTCAAGAACCGATTCCGACAATTATTTATTTAGTAGTCCGATTTGAAAAATTCTTTCGATGTTGGATAGCCCATTTATCGAGGAATATATCATCAAGCTAAGACCAACAGAAGCGGAGACACGCGAGTGAATCTGCGGAGCGCAGCTAGTGAGATGAGCTAAGTCTAAATCGTATCATTGCATGTCCAAACATCTAAAACGAATTCATGAATAACTAAATATTCACTAATCTCTACATCTAAAATCGTACGTACTTATTTAATGAAACTGAATGAACTAAGCATTGTTCTTATTATGTTAATCTATAGATATTTCCTTGAATTCATAAGCATAATTGAGGTAAATATAGATACAATGTGCGTGATACAAAATTCTTTGTTCCATATCATGCGATAAAATGCGTTTACTAAATGGTAATAAAGTTATTAAATGGATATAACATTTCAGGGGATTGACAATTATTATTTTAAACTGTTCAATCAAGTTTGAGTAATCTACTGAATAATGAACTAAAAAACCTCTCGATTGATTTTATACCTAACTAGTAAACCGGGCGAACTCCGTTTCGCCACCAGAGACACCTTTTCCACCACCACCAATAATTATGATGCAAAAAAACATGTGGTCTTTATAAAAATACCATATAATTATGTGTGACTCAATAAAACAATTGTAGTCTATACTCAATCGTTTCATAGTTGCATAATTATTATTCCATTCTTATTTCTTGATACTTTTAATCTATAATAATTCTTAATTATTGTCATTCTCGCAAAGGTAATCTCCTCCTTATAAACTTAAAAAATATCTTATAGATTTATTTAGTAGAATGGTATTTATATAGTTTGTAACATACATAGAGTCACAGTATTACAATCCCTAAATATTGTTATACCTACTGTGATAGAGTCCTGTAATTTTTTTCACCACGCTTTTATCGATTCGCTAATGCGGCCATCAACTAATTATTATTTTAGTACAGGTATATGATCAAGAATTGCTGTTAAAATATTAACATTAACAACTACTAAAAATATAATTTATTAGTATCTTAATAGCGCTATAAAATCGTAACGACCAAACAAAAAAAAACTTACCTAATTTACATTTTTCAAACCAAAACATGAAAATTGAAGATTCATCTCTAACATGACCAAGGTACAATCAATCTCATTAGCAAATGAACTCGTTTGCCTTTCGCATCGACTTTGAATAATATTCGCAAATGTCATTGCCGTTGCACTAATAAGATTTCATATAGGTATCTAGGCTTCTTCAAAATATAGCATAAAATAGAGAACCTAAGTTTTTTCACTAGCTCATGTTTTGCAAGTCCAAAAAAATCATATAAACAACATTAAAAGGTAGACGAATTCAAACCAGCTTCTGATTCTGTCAATAAAAACCCTATACGTTCAACTGAAATAAATTGTGGCTAATCTTCCACATTTCGATGCCGCTCCCGGAGCGTAAATAACATAATTAATAATTATACAATTGTACATACAGTACCTACACCTTTTTTTACTTTTATCATCATTGCTCACAACACGCTAAGTTATCTCAGCAAAAAACCTCATCCAAAGGCATCTTCTAATGCAGATAAATCTTGTAAACCTGTTATACTATAATAGTTATATGTGCACGAAGCAGTCAATGACTTGCATACGAACTATTTTCCCATACAAAGATTAAATTTATGCTTGTGCAATCCACTCGTTGACACGATTGGCCTCAATTAAGGCATTCATATAAAATTCGAAATTATAATTATTGTATATAAAGTAAAACCTTTAAATAAATAAAAATAAAAAACTGACTTCAACCTTGATGTTCAGACTAAGGATATCTTATTTTTGGTCTGACTTCATGTTTGAGATTATTCAAAACATCTCAAATAGCTACAAAACTGTTTTATTTTTGTCAATATTCTGAGTAATATTTTTGTGAATTGTAACATAATTCTTAAATAATTCAATTACTAAACATAAAAATAACGGTGCAATCAACACATTAAAAGTTAAATCGAACTGACTTATATCGACAGGTCAAATGCCACGGATTTTTATCATTTTCTCAATTATCTAATAAGTTATAATTATAATATAATTGACATCATTGCAATAGAGTCTCGTTGATATGAGTATGATAAAAGAATTGCTGATTTTTTCTTTCAAATAGAAACAGTGGTGTCACAAGTTAAGTATAGAAATTTTACCAAACGACCATGTTGTAACCGCCCATAAAAAGTTCCGAAAAACGTATATTATAAATTTCACCGTTATTGCTAAAGAATTCCCTTCCAATCAAAGTTACGGTTAATTTTCTTAACCAGTTTAAAATTATTTGCATTCATAATCACCTACCTATCCTCCCATATCTTAAAGATAGCTGAATAGCGGCAAAATTTCTTCCAAATAAATAAAAAAATAGCTTAAAACTTACGTGAAACAATAACACAAAAGCTGCCAAAGTAGGATACATCTCGATAGATGTAACGCTCTGTCCCTACTGGCCACTAACTGGCGTATATCTCGTATATAACGAGTTAGGCAAGTCCAAGGACAGTATAATATTGTTTACTATGTAGAGATTATTAAGCCCAGTTTGTTTACATTGGACAAAAACGCTTAGGATGAGAGCGGTTTTTAATTTTACTCGGACAACGGACCACAGGAAAATTATCATATATGATTTTAAAAGGTGTGACCAAAACGGAGATATTCACGATTTAAAGTATTTTTTTGTCCTTAGTTTGTTAGATAATAAGAAATTAGAAAAAATCGTAGCTACATTCAAGTATATCTGGCTTCACCAAATATATATCTAAAAAAGTCAAAACTTCAGGATAAATGATAACAAAACATACGGAATGATGAATTAATTACGAATTAAATCAACGGTTATTTTATAATCGTTTTTGTAATTATTACTTCAGTTGGTTTTTTGATACCTATACGTCTGTGTTACTACTTTTTTTAAAGTACAACTTCATTTACATAAGCTATACTTTTATGAAGGTTTTTTGTACATCTTCCCTATATACATATATAAAATTCTCGTGTCACAATGTTAGTTTCCATACTCCCACAAAACGGCAGGACCGATTCTCATGAAATTTTGTGTGCCTATTGGGTAAATCTGAGAATCGGCCAACATCTATTTTTCATACCCCGTTTTAATAGTAAGGCAGGCAACTTTTGCCCGTTGCCAGGACAGTAATTATAATAATACTCATTTGCCAAAATGCAAAATAAAATTCTTATACAACACGTAAACTTTTTCGAGGGTAGGCGACCAAAAGTGACTAACGTTTTTTTGTGAGCTCTAAGTTTTAAAAAAGTTTTAAAAATAATTTAATACACTTTCCAAGTATAAATCTATGAGTTTCTAAGCTAATACACCTACCAGCATAAAATCCTTATATAGTTTCCCTTTTTAATTGCAAAACCACCAACACTGATCACATTTAAGATGGAGAACTTAAGAGACAATATTGAACAGCTGACAGAGAACTTTAACACCAGGATGGCCGAGTTTCAAAAGCAATTGCAGTCAAACACCACTCCGGCCTCCTCAAATATATCAACTGAGTTTGCTCTCTTCCAAAACTTTATAATGTCTTCACTTAAAATCCTACAGAGTGAAGTGGAGATGTTGTTCAAGCTTCATGATATTCAGGAAATGCGGTCTCGTCGTAAGATCCTTCTATTACATGGAGTCAAGGAAGAAAACAAGGAAGACACTAAAGCTGTTGTTTTAGCGACTTTGTCTAGCAAGCTCCAGTCGATGAATCTCAATGTTGACTCCCTCAGTCGCTGTCACCGAATGGGCCATGTGAGTACGGATTCTGGCAAACCTCGTCCTCTGTTGGTTAAATTCAGGGACATTGCAGTAAAGAATGCTGTTTGGTTCTCTAAAACCAAGTTCAAAAGCACCGGTGTCACTCTCTCTGAATTCCTAACAAAATCGCGACACGAAACCTTCATGGTCGCCCGGAAGAAATTTGGTCTCGCCAAATGTTGGACTAAGGATGGTAACGTCTTCATTATCGGTCCCGACGGAGATAAGTACCAAGCAACCTGCTTACGGGATTTAGACACTATTCCGTGCGCGCGAGTGGATGATGTGCAGTTAAGTTCCAGTGATCCCTTATCGTCCGTAACAAATAATCAATCCAAAGGCGTAACTAGACCTAAAAGATTAGCAAATAAGCATAAGTAAACTCATAAACTTTCATATTCATATACTGTATATCCTTTGCAAACAAATTTCACCTCTAATGTTGTGTCTTATGCTCTCTTTTCTCACGTAATCTCGTCCTGTATGTTTAATTACCTGTTATTACCCTCTTTTGTGCTTATATTGTGATTGTTATATTTTTTTTTTATCGTGTTGGTTTTAAATTTTATTTACATTTTGAAATGACATTTGTCAATTGTCGCACATGTCAATACCATGTGTCAGCTGTCATTTATGTGTCGTTTCGTTTTATGTAATTTTATTGTAATTTTGCATAATTCCTGTATTGTTTTGTATTTGCTGGGGGTGTAGTAAAAATTAGCGTTTTAAATAACACTTATATTTATACATTCACTTATATATATTTATTCCTATTATATATATATATATATTTTTCTTCTTTTAGTCTAGTATTATTTTTTAAATTATTTCTAGATTTTTATTTTTTTTGTCGATAAGTATATATTTATAGAACCTAGTATTCTCTTCATTTTTTATTCAATATCATATTTATACCACTCTTTGTTTAATTATATAAATAATTCATAATGTCTAACGACAGCTCGTCTAGCGACCCCAATTACTTGTCTCTCTCGTCCAGCGATTGTGACAGTGAGGATAGCTTTCACAGTTCCTCATTCGTTCCTCTAAACCATTTCCTATCCTCGTGTTTCCCTTCCAGCCAAAGATCCTTCAACGCTATC
>CAJQZN010031441.1:433-12206 GCA_907164685.1 Colias eurytheme | reverse complement strand
TCTCGTTAAGGGTAGGGGTTCCAAGTAATATCTAATAATAAGAGGCTTTTGTTTGGAAAGATTGACTTTCCGTTATTTATCCTCTATCCTATGTAACTCAACAGTCAGTATTCTCAGCATTCGTTGAGTACTTAAACGTTTTACGTTAATAGTTGTATATAACTTTATTATACAATATAATAATCCTGGTGGGATGACAAAAAACTTGTCTAACAAACGATTATCCTAATCCCTCAGCGATTTATTGTTTGAGCCCCGAAGAAAAATCTCATGGGTGCAATAATGAGGTCAAATGGGTTGAAAAACGAGTCAAATAAATTGCCTACAAGACCGGGCAACTAAAATAGGCCTATGAGAGGTCAACTATACGTAATCAATCGTCATTTGTTACATTCAATCGCTTTGCGATTAAAAAATCTCTTCCGATGTTTGTATATGAAAATTGGTCGGCTAGTGCCATTTAATTACGATACCAAACATACCGTTGACACAAGGCTTGGTGACAATCCTCGAAACCACCGCCACAAATCATCTGCGAGATGATATTTGATCCGACTCGCCTTCCTTTGTTGTGATTAGGCTTTGCATTGGTAAATACAATTTGTTCAATTCCAATTTCCATAATTGGTAAACCAATGGTGGTTTCCTGATTCCTGAAGCGTAAACTTTTAGGATAGGAAGTATCAATTTCATGCGCCCATTATTTGACGTATCTAACCTTTATTGTATTTATTAGGTCATTTACTATACTGCCCACTGTGAAGTAGATTTCAAAACCTTTTTCTACCTACCTTAGAAGAGTGAAGATCCGATACGGTCATATCCAAAACTTCTTTCGTGGGTCCTCGTTGACAAAAGCAAATATCTATGATCATTTTAATGATCAATCCTTTGTATATTTGCACCAATCGCCATTAAAGCCCCGCGAGGGCTGATATATATTTGCACCATTTCCCCGTGGGGACGGTTGTTATCAAAGCCCCGCGAAGGCTGATATATATTTGCACCATGTCTCCGTGAGGTACTGTTGTAATCAAAGCCCCGCGAGGGCTGATATATATTTGCACCATTTCTCCATGAGGGACGGTTGTAATCAAAGCCCCGCGAGGGCTGATATATATTCGCACCATCTTTTCCGTGAGGGACGATTGTAATCAAAGCCCCGCGAGGGCCGATATATATTTGCACCATTTCCCTGCGAGCGACAGCTGCGCGAGGGATGTTTGTAACTAGAAATAAGTAGGGCCTGCCAAAAAATGCTTAAGAGACACCCTGCGAGGGTGAATTTGACCTGGCTAACCCCTGCGAGGAGTAGTGGCCACATTTATGTATTCTGCTTCGAGCAAGAATACACCTTAGTGCTAATATAAAAATAGCAGTAAATAATCATTTAAATAATATAGCAATTAACAAGGTCCTTTAACTTATTTTCCAATGTTAGCGACATTTAATAAATTCATAATTCAAATCAATTCACTAAATTTTAAAATGAACTTCGATTCATATTTATTTTTGTTCATGCAATCGATGTAACATTTAGTTGCTTTATATCCGTTAACATTCCTTACGAACGCAACCATACCGTCGTAGGACGTTATATTTAATTGCACAAAATAATCTCCACTCACCCGCAATTTTTTACTTTTTGTCAAGGTGTACAAGTTTATAATATTATTCTAAAACGTTAGAAGTGAATTGTAAATCCTTTGAAATAAGTGTATCTAAATCTAATTTATATTAAGATATCTCGATAATTATTATACGATAACCCTTTCAGCACAAGTTCAGTAAACCAAAGAATTTAATTGTAAAATTTTGGTACTTACTCGTTTTAACAAAAAAGTTGCATCATTTGAACATAGGAAACGTAATTTTCAATCAAATTAGCCGTGTGTAATATGTCTATTTTCACATAAAAACGGATCAGAATAATACTCATAAAAGGACACGTATAGACTACGGATAGTTTTGAATGTGTGGAACATTCATGGTACGTATCTACTATACATGAGCGAATTCCATCATTATTCAGTTGAGCGGTAACTCCCGTACGATTTATAAAATAAAATCACAACATGTTCTGACATGTCGTGACTTCTTGGAGCTGACTCATCTCGTTCGATAATTTTTAGTAATAAACTATGATAGGAATTCCGAACCGTTCCTAGCGATAACGACAATGTAATAAAGTCGTAGCAATGGATTGTATGCCTGTAAAGCTTTGAGTTGGCTCATATCCATACTAAGTATTAATTGTAATTTTTCCACGAAAAATTCACTTGTACCCTTGTAATAAAAACACATTATTAAAAATGAAATAAAATATTAAAAATATCTATATACAAGAGAGGGTATTTGATATATCTAGTAATATCAAATAATCACAAAAGTAATATTAACGATTCGAGTAAAGCCGAACGGTAACACCGTTAAAATAGCTTTACTCACAGTATTAAAAATTCAAATATTAATGAGTACATATTGCATAATGAAATATTTCAAAAGAAAAGTTACTATTTCAAGTAAAATGTAACGGTTGTATCGTTAATTTTAAATATCTTTATTCATGCTATTAAGTATTTAAGCATATTGAAAAATAAACTATTGCTGAAGGATTCATTAAAAACCTCAGCATTTTAAATAAAGTCCAACGATTATACCGTTGACTTTAAAGATTTTTACTCATTTTTAAGTAAAATATTATTAGAATAGATGTAAAAATAACTCACTGTACCGATCCGACGGGATACACTTTTTAACACTTTTAGCACTTGCTTTAAGCAATACTTAATACTTAATAGCACCAAGGTTGTAGTCTTGTAGACAACCTTCTCGCGGCGGAAGCTAGACGCCAATGAAAAACATCCAGCGCCCGACATTATCGTGCGCCCCGCCACCTGGTGGAGAGGTGTGCGAGAGAGATAGCATATATACAACGGAAAGAGAGGGAAAAATAGGCGGAAAAAGCTAGGTACCTTCTCAATAGCCCGGTTTACACGCACGCTCTTTCGCGCGCGATTCGGCTTTCACGCGGGAAAGAGCGAGCATTTAAACGATGACAGAGAGAACGAGATTGCGCGTCCACTCCGCACACACTCCAACGCGCCATGCTTTTCTTCGTTCAATCGCGCGTGATTATCGTTTACACGCACAATCTTTCCTCTTTCCTCAGCGCGCGTGCTTTCCCGCGTTCAATCCCGCGCACTCAATCACGCGGTAAAGAGTGTGCGTGTAAACCGGGCTAATGAAGTAAGCTTCAAATTACGGTCAAGTGTTTAATATATTTATTTATTATAGGATAATTTAAAAGTTTACCTTAGTTTCGGCACAGGTTTCGTTCTCTCTCAATCGCGAAGTAGAATATAAAACTAAAATTAAAATTAATAAAGGACCACATTTGAAAACCGTTTTGATATCGAATGAAAATTGTTTTTGTCAGTCTACCAATCACTGCACTCGCTTTTAGTCAATATCCAATCACAACTCTGGGTCCCTGACTTCGAGCGAAAAAGACAGAGCTATATATTTTGTCGTCTATTGCCATCTGCTTCAGCGTAATTAACCCTTTGTGTTTATACTCTTGTGTTATGATGTTTATACTCATCACACTCATAGCTTCCCTGCTAAAACAGCCTAGTTATTTAGGTTAGTCCAAGTTAGTATTAATTATTATTCTACAATACTCATAACGATGATTCTTTTTATTGCTTAACTAGCTTTTCGCCTGCGGCTTCGCCCGCGTTTTCGAAGAAAAACCCGCATAGCTCCCGTTCCTGGGGGATTTCCTGGATAAAACCTAGCCTATGTTGCTCAGTGAAAATGCAGTTTTCTAATGGTGAAAGAATTTTTGAAATCGGTCCAGTAGTTTATGCGTGAAAACTATACATACATAATTACAAACCTTTCTTCTTTATAATATTAGTATAGATTTATGTGGATATTGAATGTTATTTCAGTAAAAAAAATATACTTATGAACTCATGTGAAAATAAAATACATACAATGCCTGCCCTCGACTTAATCTTGATCGAATAAACAGACATTCTATAACCGGTAATTTTCATGCATTAATTTTATTAATCTGTGATTTCTGTTATTGCCGGTGACGGGTGCTAAGAACTTTATTTTCTAATCTGTGACTATCTATTTATGAATTGTGATTTGTCGCACATTTCTAATTTTATTTTAACTTCCTATCCTGATAGAGAGTCATTTTTGATATCTTCAGTAATTATAAATTATAAACCAACACACTTGTAATCAGTAATTAGTTTCTTACTGTATCATTTTCTAGTTGGACTTATTTTTGGTAATTCATGCTGCGATGAAACGTCAAATTTTTCAGTGGTTTGTTGAAGTTGCCAATGAAAGAGAAATCGTGCAGTTGTGAAAAGTTAAAGTGTACGTTCTGTTGAAAATCAATGGTAATAAAAACATTTTGTGCTCTTAAAATAATAATACAAGAAAGTGAGGAGACGTTTCTGAACAAAGAAATCCTGTTGGATGATTTAGCGATTACAAACGAAGGTAGGTAAGGTTTTCTTTTGTTGTGATGGTTATTCCGTCGCAGTTTTCATTTTCTGTCTGATGCATTACTTATCGGACTAATAAAAATGTACACTTTTACATTTACGTAACATAGGCTTGTAAATACCTATCTTTATACATTATTAGATTGATCGAGATTAAAATCGAAAGTGTGTACAAATAAAATATTTTTAATTTATAAAAATAGAAAATACAACTTCTATTAATGGATAATGAAACATAGCATCGTATTTAATCTAGTACTCTCTAAAATTTATACAAAATTTTATATTTTTGTAAAAATTGAATACAACTCTAATTAACTTTGATAAAAACATTAAGGAAAGTCACTATGACATTCTTTTTAACTTTGTTGCTAATCTTTATCAATAATTTGTAATATAAAATAATATAGACTGCATCCTTTGTTGGAAAATCATAAATATAAATAAATAAATAAATTTGAACAAAGTTCATGATTTATAAACACTGCTGTTATAATTTTATGCTATGAAGTAATTTTAACAAAATCATCATTTGAGCTATAATATTGTTATGAACTTTCACTATCTAAGTCACGCTATTGACTTCAGTGGATTCAAGTTGAAAGTAAGTGACGTTTGAAAGAAATAAAACAATAATCATTGAGTTTCGCTATTTTAGTTTCTTAATGAACAGTTGTTATTGTGAACAAAAACTACAGAAGACACCTGTTAGACTAGAATCAACATTATAAAATGAAATTTGAAAATTGCTTTTTATTTATTAATATAACTTACAAAAACATGTATTCAACAGCAATGTTTTTATTTCAACCAAAACATATGGGCATATTGAATCCTATTAATATTAGAAATGTGAAAGTTTGTATGGATGTTTGTTACTCTTTCACGCAAAAACTACTGAACCAATTACAATGAATTTTAGCACACATATAGAAGGTAACTTGGATTAACACATAGGATAGGTTTTATCCCGGAAATCCCACGGGAACGGGAACTATGCGGGTTTATCTTTGAAAATGCGGGGGAAGCCGCGGGTGGAAAGCTAGTTATTTTATATTTTTGAAATATTTATCTTATTATATGTATCTTAGAAGAATTTAAAGCATTTTATAATTGCATTCTGAATTTTTTTTTGTGGCATGAACTTAACTTCTACACTACTTCAGCTAATATGTATTACATATTAGTATTTCATAGTAATGTAGTGTGTACATAATGAAGCAAGCCAAATTCTCCCAATCATATGTTACTCTGTCAAGAGGTAACTTTCTACTTGGAAAAGAAATTTAAAAAATAAGTCCTGTAGTTTTTGTCTTGCAACTGTACAAATGCATATACTACAATTTCTCAAACCTACTCGATATTCTTAATACAAGGAGATATAATACAATACTACATTCAGTCCTTAAATTCAATTATTTTTTAAGTAATCTTCAAAATATGTAGTATATTATTCTTTTATTTACTTCTGAACAGTGGCTATTTGAGATAGACATGATAAGCCTAGAAATTTATTTGACTTATTACTGTAGATAATAATCTAAAGCTGAATGAGTTGTAGTCTATTTCTTGAATAAAATTATACATGTTACAGCATGACTTCAGACTAAAAGCTCTATTTTAAGTAGATAATAATAAAGTCAATATGTAAATGCGGAATAAAATATTTCTATATTATTGTAATGTTATGTTAATATACTAGTTTATCTGGATCTTTGACTGCATATATCAAAATTATTATCATCTCTAAAGATAATTATTATTTAGTATCCATTCACAAATTTTATAAATTGATTGAAACTAAGGAAAACGTCTATGCATGTCTGTTACATCATGCATTTAGAATAAAGTTTTTTTTTATATATTTTATTGACCATGTTTTTGGTCCTTCATCTTATCAATGAGAGTACAGAACATTTGTAGTAATTGCTGAAAAAAAAAAAATTATGTAAATCTTGTAGCTTACTACTTCATATTTCTTTATATTGCTTCATTTTAATTATTCATGGTCTTGTACAAGTTATTGTTCTTTGGTAAAACTCTATTGGGAATAGTCAGCAAATTGAGGTCAATATTGCATGTAGGAATAAAATAATATACAATTATTTTAGTTAGAGCGGCCGTACACGGGCGGCTCGAGCACTTAACGGCTGAGCGACGTACACGGACTACTCGAACGGTTGGTCGTTGACTGCTAGATCTGTCGCTACAAACCGCGCAGTTGACGGCTTGAAGCGGTCGTGACGGCTCGAGCAGTCCGTGTACGGCAGTGAATGAATGTCTATAGTTCACCGCGCGGTCGCGGCTTCAAGCCGTCGGTCTCAACTGCTTGAAGCGGTCCGTGTACCACCCTTACACAATTTATACAGTACCAAGTTAATAAGATAATTGCACAATTTTTCCAAATGTTAAATTATAACATGAGATAAAAAATTTAAATTGATTATAGCCAATGTGTAGTTTAAGTAAACATTATTATTGCATCACATTATGCATAATTTGTTAGCGCTTTATATATTTTGTTATCCATGTTGAAGTTTCCCTGAATAATTTCACTAAGGAACATCTTAATATATATAAATCTCGTGTCACAATGTTTGTCCTCAATGGACTCCTAAACCACTTAACCGATTATAATAAAATTCGCACACCATGTGCAGTTCGATCCAACTTGAGAGATAGAATAGTTTAAACATGTAGGTACCATGGGCGAAGCCGGGTCGGACCACTAGTATGTTATGTATTTTTATTTGATGCTTGTTGTTATGGATCTAAGTTAGTTAGGTTAGTTTATTTTAACCCATTTATTGTTAGAAAAAGGAGGCTCTTATTGTCGGAGGCCAAGACTCACTTTGGGTCCCTGCGCCACTCTAGTAAGTAAGTAAGTTGTTAGAAAACCATTTAAAACTGACTATGAAAGACAACAAAATAAATGTAGTGTAGGAGAGTATTCTTTCTAGAATGTTTATTATAAAATGCTTTCTCACATATATTATTTTATTTTTGATTAATTTGCTATAACTTTTGTCAAGAACATAATATAGGTATAGTCTTAACCTCTATGTCCAACAAAATTTTAAAATTTTTGAAGTCAGATGTTCAAGTGACCGTGCCCCTATGTAATTAGAAAGTTCCATCTACCTCATCATTCATGAATCACAAGCTGCTTGGCTTCATGGAAGAACTCGGGTGGTTTCAGTTTTAGCTAGTTTCCCCCCACCACCCTCTCCCTTGCAAAATAGGCGCTTGACGTCGAGTTGCGGAGAAATGCACGAATATATCATGAATCACGATCTCGATGTCATAACAGTTTATACTCTAGTAGAAGTAGACTTCTGTGTAACCTAGGACTTAGGAGCCTTGATGTATAACATTTTGTGGTTCAATAAACACATTCAAGGTTACGTCTGTAAGGGTGAAATAGAATAAGAAACAAGTTTTTATTTAACATATGAATAATTATTTATATATGGACAAGTGTTCGCAATTTGCTTCGCCTTATGCCCGGAAAGGTCGTTGCCTTGACCTTTTAGAGGTGACGATAAAAAAGCGGAAAAACTAGGAGGTTGTGGAATTTGGCGCGCTTTTCCCTTGTTCTAATTGGTTCAATTTTTTAGCCCAAAATACAAGGCTACCTTATTTTTTTTAAATGCACTTGTAATAAAATTTATTTGGTAGTTTCTATTATAATTATTCTGAAATATAGGCATTCCAACACAAGTATGCACTTAAATAAGCAAATAAGCAGATTTCTTACGTATTTAGGTATTATATAAACATACATCATCTCTACACCGCGCCGTAGGTACGTCTGTGGTAGACAGTAGACACTAGATACCTACTTCTATTAAAAATTAAGATCAAACCGTCGCATACTCATTTGAATATATCGCAAAGACGTTAAAATTACCACAAAGAAACATGTGACTTGTACCTATTCTATTTATGGTAAAACTATATTTTTTAAAAGAAACATTATTAGTTCGATTAATTTCGAGTGCCTAATTGTTAATAATTTGCACGTTATCTCGCACAATAAAATTCTTTTATTTGTATACCATGACCTCTAAACCATTTGGCGTCGGTCACGTACATGAAAATGGCGACGAAAAATAACAAAATAACGATAATCTTAAGTACAATGACTGTGTGACCTACTGAGAGGAGACTTAAGAGGTTGTTGACTTGATAAGATAATGCTTGAAAATAATACAATAATAATTAATACCATGGACCAAAAACTGTAATGCCTAATAAGAATCAGTTATCTATAACACTCTACAGGTTGTAGAAGCTGTAATATTTTAGTATGAAGCAAACATTTGATTACTGTTTAATGTTTATAAAATTTAAATTCTAGACGAAATCACACCTGAATGTTTATTTAAAACTAATGAAAAGTACGTACTCGGTACTATAGTACTATAGTAGAGTACGTACTTTTCTCTCGTTTCATCTCTAAGCATCTATCTATACAATTTTGTCTACAGCGTGCAGCGCCGCTATAAAATAAATTCTTCCTTTAGCCTATATCGTTGGCTATTTTTTCCCGCGTGAAATGAAAAACAAACACGCCGCTGCTTTACACATTTCGTTATGAATAACGAATAACGGCCGTTGGAAACGAAATTTACACTCCCACGCAATAGAAGCTCTTCGTATAAAAATAATATATACCTAGATATATCACACGTGAATCGAAAATAATTTTCTATCGCGTAAATGTTTGTTTTGGCAATCGAACCCGGGACTTCGGATCTTGTGGGTGATTTTGTTGGTATTAATTGTGAGTATGTTATTTAATAATGTTAATATTTAATAATACAAAATAACCTCAGTGTAAATGACGCAATTTGTGCCTGTCGTGCAGTTTCTCGAAGTAATAAATCGATATGAATGCGGTTTTTTATAAATCGAAATCGAAAGTCTATCGAGATAATATATTTAGTTATGTTATATTGTAACTAAATATATTATTATGTCTGGACTAAACTACAACAACAATTTGGATAAAATTTGGGGAGAAGTTAACGTTTCAGGAGAGAGTTCTTATTTTCAAATTTTAACCCTTGAAGGGTTGAAATAGGTAATGGAAGAACTGCTCTTGGTTTTGTCCGCAGGTGAAACCGTGTTTAACTAATTTTAATAATTTAAAAGTTGAAAAGTTAAAAGTTGAATGCACTGTAAAGGAATAAAACAGCACCCTGACGAGCAGCGCGCTTCCACCTCGGCGACGGGCTTCTGCCCCAGGTGTGGGGGGCAATGCAGTCATTCTACTAAGTGACCGGCTATTTCGGTGCAGTGTTTTGTGTGTGAAAATTATGGTCATTTTGCTAGAATGTGCAAAGTAAAAAAAAAGTGTTAGAAACTTACACGATATTAGTGTGCTAGAAAATTACGTGGACGAAAACTGTGAGTCATTTTAAGTTATTGCATAGCTTCTATCGTGGGCCTTGAGCGCGGGGACCGAATCGAGAAATTCCGTAACGAAAAAATCTCACGCCCCTCACTCCGACGGACACGGAGGTGTGGCTTGAAGGCATGCTATACAATAGCTTTACCGCAGCAGTCCCCGAGTGCCACACGTCTTATTTTTTATATCCGTTCTTAATAATGTCTGTGAAATCAATTATTGTTTGTCAAAATACTGGTTTGAGATTCTGATAGGCGAGTACGGCCCTGAGAAATTTAAGTTGGATTCTGGGGCCGATGTTTTGTCGTATAAACGATTCTTACAATTAGGATATAAGACTGATATTTTAACTATTAATAATAACATAAAACTTCAATCCTATAGCGGTGATTGTATTTCCATTCAGGGAACTTGTTATTTAAAATGGTGGCATAAAAATATTCAATATGAATTAAAATTTGCAATCGCTGATATTGATTGTCAAAGCGTGTTGGGATTAGTTACAGGCGTGTTTAATCGTATAGGAGCTGGCAACGTTGACAAGAGAGAATTTTAGTATAGTTGGTTCTTTGATATACTGTTTCTCTTTCTATTTCCATCAACATTATCAACCATCAAGTAATTTCACTTATTTCGATGACATTTTAATTATTTTGAAATAGAAAATTGCGTATGGCACCTATTTAACAACGAAAAAAACGTCTTGCAATAAAAAATTATGTCTGATGGATCTATCTAAAGGCAAAATATTAAAAATTACGCGTTAATAAATGATTTTAAATTACGGATATTTTCCTGTGCGCACTAATAAACGCAACCACTACCGCCAGCCAGACAGCGCGGACTCTAACCGAAATAGCAAGAGAAAGAGTATAGGTATCAAAAACCCAACTATACTAAAATGACTTTTTTTAAAACGTTACTATAGCTCCCGTACCATAATGTTAGGATTAATTAAAAGAATTCATTCTTTAAATATATCGGGAAATGAAGATTTATTTAGCGGATTGGGATGTTTACCGGGTGAATATCATTTGTTGTTGACAATAGCATAGCACCGGTTTTTTGTGCGCCACGTAAGGTGCCTTTAGGTTTGCGTGATAAGTTACAGGGGGAGTTAGATAGAATGTTATAATTAGGCGTGATATGAAAAGTGTCACATCCCACTCCGTGGGCTCCGTGGGTAAATGCGTTGGTTGTTGTGGCTAAGAAAAACGGTAATCTACGTGTATGTTTAGACCCGCGGCCTCATAACAATGCAAAGCAATAAAACGATCAGTCTTTCAATTGCCAACCATAAACGAATTAGCTTCTAAAATGAATGGCGCGAAATTCTTTTCAGTTCTCGACGCGAATTCTGGATTTTGGTCAATAAAATTAGATAGTGAAAGTGCTGATTTGTGTACATTTAATACACCGTTTGGACGGTATCAATATTTAAGATTGCCTTTTGGCTTGGCGCCCCTGAAATTTTTCGTGCAATAATAAAACAATTATTTGAAGGTCTCGACGGTATCGATTCGTTTATTGATGATATAATCTGCTGGGAATCTACTAAGCAAGAACATGATATAAGGTTGAATGCATTATGTAAGAGAGCTAGAGAAATTAATTTAAAATTTAATAAAGATAAGTGTCGAATTTGCGTAAATGAGGTCAAATATTTGGGTTACATTTTTAATAAAGACGGGATGAAAGTTGATACAGAGAAGGAAAGGTCTAAAAAGGTTTTTAGGAACGACTAATTTTTATCCAAATTTATTCCAAATTATTCTGAGCATATCTTTCCGTTAACCAGATTCTTAAAAAAAAGATTTATCGTGGTGTT
>CAJQZN010031439.1:1513-13997 GCA_907164685.1 Colias eurytheme | reverse complement strand
ATAAAACCTATCCTATTTCCCGGGGTAAAAAGTAGCCTATGTCCTTTTTCGGGTATCAAAGTATCTCTATACCAAATTTCATGACAATTCGTTCAGTAGTTAAGGCGTGATTGAGTAACAGACAGACAGACAGTTACTTTCGCATTTATAATAGTATGGATTAAATTTGATGTTGGTTTTTACGTGAAATTTATTAGCGAGTTCATGCTGATGAACTAGCAACTGTGCTATATGTGATTGAAAAGAAAACTAGATTGACTTCTTTGTTTTTACAAGCTGACTATACCATGTGTATGCTTTTAAATGGCTCTAAATTAATTTTTCAATAATTAATACTTTTGAAATTATCTCTTATCAATGTCAGACTAATTTAGGACTCAATGTCCGACTGTTTTCTGAAAATTCGATAATTATATTGGATATTTTTTATAAAGTAGTTTTAGAATAATAATAATTAGTAGTTTATAAGGTAGAAATGTGTACTTAATTTCCTCTAACCCAGGATATAAAATAAATTATGCACCTACCTACCTACCACCTAATTAGAAGTTAGTTGTATATTTAAGGGCCGATTTTTCAATCGCTAGTTAAAACTTACCCGTCCAATAAAGTATGTATTACACGATAATATTAAAATGTTACGTAAACCAGAATACATTTTGAAATGGTAGTTTAATACGTTATTTGACGAATAAGTTTTAACCAAGGATTGAAAAATCAGCCCTAAAATAAACTTTTATTATTATTAAACAGCATTCAGAGGATAGCGAAAGTGACGAAGATAAGAATGACAATGAAGATTCACCGCAGTGGAAACTTCTGGAATCTGTCAAGAATCATGTAGGACCAAATGGTATGTTATTTTTATTTTTAACCAAAGATTTTTAAATAAGTTTGTAATGTTAAATCTTATAAATCGTTATATTTTAAATATATAGAACCATTTTCTAATTCAAACAAATCTAGCACACCACATTTACTGGGCATGCATGATAAAATTTTGCTTTTAAAATTTACTGAGCTAATTAATCAAAATGTTATAAGAATATTAAATAAGTACACATTTTCATAATGACGTTTAGTCATTGACGTAAACGTTGCAAATAAACTCAATATTCACTCATAGTGTCTGAAGCAGAACTCTGCCTACTCGTCTCTGAGGTTAAATTTTCTGATGAGCGAATAATAGATTCGTAGTTTTTGCCAACTTAATAAGCGATTGAGAGTCAGTTCTTTATAGTAAACTAATTCTCCGCCCGCGGGTTCGCTCGCGTTTTCAAAGAAAAACCCGCATAGTTCCTGTTCCCGTGGGATTTCCGGGATAATACCTATCCTATGTGTTAATTCAAGTTATCCTCTTTATGTGTGCTAAATTTCTTTGTAATCGGTTCAGGAGTATTTGCATGAAAGAGTAACAAACATACATACACATACATCCATCTTCATAAACTCTCGCATTTATAATATTAGTAGGAAGTAGGATAGAATGAATGAGTATAGCATTTATTAACGACTATTTCAGGTACACCACTAGCCGATCCATTCTGGAAGCTTCCATCGCGTCGGGAATATCCAGATTACTACAAAGAAATCAAAAACCCAGTCTCTCTAAATCAGATTAAAAACAAAATTCGACGAGGAAACTACGGCACGGTATCAGAAGTGGCGGGAGATATGAATATTATGTTTGAGAACGCTAAACAGTATAATGTGCCTTCGTCTAGATTGTATAAGGACGCTGTAAAATTACAACGGTAAGCTGTTGTTTGGTTATGGTGCCCTGGTACTTTCAGAAATATATTAAGAATTTAAATGTATGAATTTTCATGCTTAATTACATAATATTTTGACTGTATGTGTTTATTTAAACACGAAATACATATTTATATTTTTGGTTTTATGGCATTCAAATGCTTTATAAATATAAATTTATAAAGAATAGAAAAAATTCGATCACGAGGCGGCTGAGTTGGTCAGGCATCCGCCCCGGAATAGCGCGAAAGGATGCGGGTTTGAGTCCCGCCTCGTGATCGAATTTTTTCTATTCTTTATAAATTTATACGAAATACATAATTTATTATTCAATATGTATTAAATACGAGTGTAAACCTTATTTTTATAAGAATAAATACTTATATTAGTCTAATAACGTTTGTTAAAGAAACTCAATAGTAAAAAATTTCATATATTCCTTGGTTTTCATAATAATCATATACAAATATCATACCTTCATATTAATTATTTTTCGATATTCAAAACATGAATGATTTTTTTTCATTTCTATAATTCCTACTGGAATTGTTCTAAAAGGCATTTTATTTCAGGATAATGCAACAACGTGTGCAAGAGCTTTTAGATATAGTACAGAGCTCGTCTAGTGATGACGAAAGTCTATCGTCAGTTAAGAACCAAGTCAACACGCCAAGACCACGAGGTATTTATTAATATTTAATTGGAAAAATGTGGAAAACATCAATAATTTATACTTTTTTTAATCTTTGTCCGTGATAACAACTAAACTCACAAATAAAAGATCGCCAAAAAATATCCGAGCGCCGTTGCGTTGCCCCGTTGTATAAAACATTAATTGAAATGAACACCTTATTTCGTCACAATACTGATTGTACAAAGTCGATTCTACCTCATATTAGAAAACTCGGCCTTATACACGTGCGGGCAGACTTTTGCTTTAGACATTTTTTGAGCTCGATTGTTCCATGACTAATATATATAATTGTGTATATTTTAAAATAAAAAGGCGTTTGGCACTCGGGGACTGCCGCGTTAAAGCTATCTCATGCTATGCCTTCAAGCCACACCTACGCGCCCGTCTCCGTGGGGAGCGTGAGGTTTTTTCGTTACGGAATTTCTGGATTCGGTCCCCGCGCTCAAGGCCCGCGATAGAAGCTATGCAATAGCTTAATAATTAAAAATTTGTTTCAAGGTCGGCCACGAGTGAATCCTATACTACCATCAGCAAGCCCCTCACCGTCCCCAGCCCTTAAACCAAACATGCCGTTAAAGAAGAAATTGCACTATATATCCAAGCAATTGGTGGAATTCACGTGTTCTGATGGCAGACAGCCTATGTTATTGTTTATGGAGAAGCCGAGCAAGAAATTATATCCCGAGTATTATAATGTGATTGATCGACCAATTGATATGTTGATGATTGAGGCCAATATTAAGGTAAATGCTATTGAAAATTTACAGTTTTTAACCCATTGAGCCCCGAGCGGCCCGATCGGTCCATCGACACAATAGATTTTCTATTGTGTCTGTGATTCCGGGGCCTGAGTTATTAATAAATGCTCTAAAGTGTCAATGCATGTGTGAGTTTTGCTATGATTATTTTAATCTATACTAATATTATAAAGCCGAAGAGTTTGTTTGTTTGAACGCGCTAATCTCGGGAACTACTGGTCCGATTTGAAAAATTCTTTCGGTGTTAGATAGCCCACTTATCATGGAAGGCCATATATATCATCACGCTAAGACGAACAGGATCGGAGCACAGCTAGTGTATGATATATTTGGTTGTTCGTGAAACAGATTTATATAATTAAACATACAAATTGACTATACAATTAAATATATATTTGTAGCATACAATATGGGTACAACAAATAATTATACATTTAATTTTGAAATACTACATATTTTCATATCCATTGATAATGCCAAAACAGTAAATATCTAAAATTAAGGTACTGAAAAAAACACAGCATTCTGTCGCATCAACGCGCTACGTGTGAATAATATAAACTAAAAATATCATAACATTTATTTTACATAATATAATCTGTGAAAAAAACCAAAATAGAATTATTCCAAATTCGAATATTTATTCCAGAACGATCGCTATTTATCCATAGACGAAATGGTATCAGATTTCCGCCTTATGTTCTCGAATTGCCGCCAATTCAACGAAGAAGGTTCCATGATATATGAAGATGCGAACCTTCTAGAACGAGTTCTAAATGAGAAACTAAAAGAACTACATAGTAGTTATGAGAGAAAAACTAACATAAAGACTTTCAAACCGGCGAAGTCAAGGCAACTGACGCCGTTCGAACAAAAGTTGAGGACTTTGTATGATGCTATACGCGATTATCGAGATCAAAAGGGTATGTTTTAATCATTTTATTAATGATTCCTAATATTGTAATGAAGAAATATTATTTTTTTTGAGATTTAAATAGGTTTAACTGAATACTGGATTGATTTAAAAACATATTTTTACAATAGAAAGCTATCTAAGCTAGCAACTAACGCAATATAATAAAATATAATTACATTTATAAAGTAAGGAGAATTTGATTGCATATTTTTTTTTGTAGTTGATAAACTGTAAAACAACTACTATTTAATTATGAAATAATTTTTTGTACTTTTCGTGTGACAGTTTTTATCCTTTTTCAAGTGAGGCGACCCGACATAAATAATTTTTTGAACTGAAAACTTCTTTAGCGGCGTTGAGCACTATTTCTGTAATGGGTATAAAATCTTAAACTCGCGTCAGGACACGTGACCTGATCGAAAAAGCGTAAGACGGATACCATTCCAAAACATCAAACATGCTCAACGTTAATAATCAAGTTTTCACTTCTGCCGGCACTCCCGGAGTGCAACCTGTCTTTTTTTTTTCAGCAAACCGCCAACTAGCGCTCATATTCATGAAACTGCCAAGCAAAACAGAATACCCGGATTACTACGAACTAATAAAGAATCCTATAGACATGGAGCGTATTGCGCACAAACTAAAGAACGGAGTCTATAATTCTGTGAACGAATTGGCTTCAGATTTCATATTAATGTTTGATAATGCGTGCAAATATAATGAGCCAGATTCGCAAATATATAAGGACGCGTTGATTTTGCAACGCGTCTGCTTGCAGACTAAGCAGATGTTGAGGTGAGATTGTATTCAATGTTTGATATTAAGTGGGAATAGATATTATTTTTTCTTATTGATGATTTTAATTACACCAAACATGTATGAGGAATGAGGATATAATATAGTTTTGCAATGTCAATGACTCCTTTGTTTTGGGCATTTTGGTGATTTAGGGCCGATTTTTCAATGCTTGGATAAAACTTATCCGTCCAATAAAGTATTACACGATAATATTAAAATGTCACGTAAAATGTCAAATACGGGCAATTAGAATACGTTTTTAAAATGGTAGTTTTATACATTATTCGACGAATAAATTTTAACCAAGGATTGAAAAATCAGCCCTTAATAGTATATGCATGAGAGAATAAGTGTCATTGAATTAAATGAACATAGATTTTTCAGCTTTCAATTCATATGTTTTGTAGGCCCTGCCTTCCAAGCCAGAGGTCGTGGGTTCGATTCCCACCCGGGACAAGTATTTGTGTGATGAACATAGATGTTTGCACTGTGTCTGGGTGTTAATTATCTATATAAGTATTTATTTAAAAAATATATATGTATGTTTATCAGCCATCTGGTTTCCATAACACAAGCGAAAGCTTAGTATGGGATCAGATTGTGCCGTGTGTGAAAATTGTCCTGAAATATTTATTTATTATAAAAGGACATATTATAAGTAAATATTTTTACCGAATTCTTTGCAGAGAGGATGATGACGCAGTACCAGATGTCCCGGCGGCAGTGCAAGAGTTACTTCTCAACTTATTTACTACTGTATATAACCATCAAGATGAAGAGGGCAGGTAAATAGTCTAGTGTTTTATTTTATTTTTTCTATATATGGAGGGGTATATTTAAAATCTTATGTAAGCTTGTGTTACATATTTTTATGGTACACGAAGCGCAAACATTATGATTTCAAATGAATAAAGTCTATTTTCGAAGCAAATATATTACAAGCATGTAAATGTGAGAAGGTTTTTTTATGCAACAAACATTATAATTTATCTAGAATTGTTCTTAATTTTTTTATGTCCTGAAATTGTTTACACTCAATCCATACTTAATATTATAAATGCGAAAGTAACTCTGTCTGTTACTCAATCACGCCTAAACTACTGAACCAATTTTCATGAAATTTGGTATGGAGATATTTTGATACCCAAGAAAGGACATAGGCTACTTTTTATCCCGGGAAAATGACACAATCCCGGAAATCCCATGGGAACGGGAACTATGCGGGTTTTTCTTTGACTGCGCGTGCGGAGCCGCAGGCGGAAAGCTAGTAATATATAAATCAAACAATAAAGCTATCTATTCAATAAATTTTTCGTACAACATATCTTGTTAATAATATTTATTTTATTGGTAATTATTCCAGATGCTATTCAGACAGCATGGCAGAATTGCCGGAACACGACGAATCGTCCAACGGTGAGAAAGTTCGAGCTATTTCCCTTGACCTCGTTAAGCGCAGACTTGACAAGGGTCTGTACAAGCGGCTTGATCACTTCCAGCAGGATATGTTCGCTGTTTTTGAAAGGTTTGTGGTAAATTTATTGCTATAAATGCTTTATTTGGCTATTAAGTTGTGTAGTAAAATTTGAATGTTTAAAAAAGTAACATATTTTCATTGATGTTTAGTTTAGTTTCTGAGTTTAATCAATGCGTACCTTATTGTTTATGGTACACTGTGTTTATGGTAATTTTTTTTATTGTTTTTTCTTTATCATTATTGCATTTGCTCTTAATAAAACTCAGAAAATAATTCGCCATAGATGAATTAGAAATTTTGTGTAGACAATACTCGTCATTATTTTTGGTCGGGCTGAAGTTAGACGCGAGTCGATACGTTAAGGTAAACTATCGCATAAAATGTATAACTATACTACATAACCAGGAACTAGTATGTATATTGTATGTTTTTTTCGAAATATGTATTATTAATAGTAATAAATAAATTTTATATTGTTATAGCACGAATATAATATAACTAAGTATGTATTACTTATTCATATTCTTATTATTTATTTTGTGCCATCGCGTTCTCGTTTTACATTCCGTGCCAACAGGGTTGCCTGGAAGAGATTGCTTTTAAGCAATAAGGCCGCCTTTTTGTATGTATGTGCCTTTTTGTTTAATTTTTTTTAAATTATTGTATTTCGTTTTCCATGCTTGGTGTATATTTACAATAAAGTATCAAATAAATAAACTACCCAAATGACTACTGCCCATGGCAACTTCGACCCGGCCAGTATATTTGTGGATAAATGTATTACATTCCATCCATTTAAGATAAATTCTCTATTCCAGAGCCCGTCGTCTCTCCCGCACGGATAGTCAAATATTCGAAGACGCAGTAGAACTACAAGCATATTACATAGAACAGCGCGATATACTCTGTAGGAACACATTAGTTTCACCCGCGCTTAACTTCACGCGCGATACTATGACGACGTCCGTGGAATTGGTCAAACAGTGCAAATTGTTGCAAGAGAACGATGATGATGATGAAACTAGGTAAGTTTTATTTAATAAAAAATATAAACCCCGCTCTGGTAAGGCGAAATACGGGGGTTTGAATCCAGCCTCGTGATCGTTATTTTTTTATTCTTTAAAAAATTCTCATTTGAATGAAAAGTCGTTCCAAAATTTTCTAAAACTATAAAAAACTTCACAAATTCTAATAATAATTTCCCGAAAAAAGTGCTATAGCAATAAAACATAATTTACATTATTTATACATATTATATTTTTATTATTTCTTCATCAACTGATGAAATATAACCAATATGCCTATTTTATACTAATAGATATTTTTAAAAATGAAATTAAAAATTTTTAAAAAATTTAAGCAGTTCAAACGCCGCCATTTTGCGCGCGCTTTGCATGACGTCACATGTGACATGACACGTCCAGTGGGTGTTTACTGTGGAGTGATGAATACAATGTCGACTGTCGTGTCAGATGACGTCACATTTCGTTCGACCATTGGTGGCGCGTTTTGGAAGTTTGAATTTCGCTCCCTAATTTTGCACTTTTTGAATATTATTTTAGGTGTTTAAATAATAAGTAAATAAAAAAAAAATCCTTTTCATTATAATATTACGATAATAAGTATTCGAGAAAAAAATATTTTAGGCCATTTCAAATTTTATGCATATTCCCTATTCACACCAGGTCAAGCACAGACGAATCCCTACCCGCTGGTGGGGCTCCGCCCCAAACTCAGTACTGCAAGGGCGAGTTCGTGTATGTACAAGCAGATAGAGGCGCCCGAGAGCCCGCCATAGTGCAGATAGCAAGACTCTTTACCAACTCTGACCACGTGCCGATGGCCTATGTGAACGTGTACTATCGGTGAGTTAAGGGGCTGTTAAGACCAAATTTAACAGTGATTGCGTTCTCGTTTACTCCCATCTCTCGTTCACTTCAATTGGACGAGACGAGAGCGCAATATCACTGTTACCAGGTCGTAGAAGAAAATAATAAGAAAATATGTGATTTAAGGAAAAGTGTGGGTCATATGCGATATATGACTCGTTAGAGTTTCAGGTATGATTATGTTGACTTCGTGTTTTAAATTGCAGACCCGTACGTCAAAAAATAAAGACATAGAATTGTTTAATGATGATTTTAAGACCAATCTTTGCAATTATTTTCTATCGAGCCGATTTCGTCCAATTGTGTATCGAGTCCGTCCATGGTCTTCGAAATATGATGAATATTAACATATATTTTTTTTGATGGGTAGATACATATCTTTTATTAAAAAAACTGCTCAAATAACTTCAATTTGGTGTTGTCAGCCCCTTAAGTGTCTAAAAATTGAAAATCTTTATTGATTTTTTTAAAATAATACAAATTATATTATATTCTAAAAGTTAGATCCGGTTCGAAGGACCATTGAAATCATACATTCATTGATCAAATAGTCGAGAGAATCGGGATTAGAAAAATATACCCTTATCTGTTAATTAGATGAAATGATTGTTTATAGGCTGATTTCAATGTTATGAATTAACAAACAACCTCTGGGGAAGGAGATGTGTTTGAATATAATATAAATAATGTGTAATAGTGAATAGCTGCGAGAGAAATAATAGTATAATTGTTGCCACTTTATGTACTAATGATAGTAAATAAAAAGGTGAAACATAAAGTACATACTAGATTTTTAAGCAGACTGTATAATACTACATAATCCTTAAAAAAATATAATTTTGTGACATAATATATTCGATCGCAGCCCCCACGAAACGTTCCACGTGCGCACACGCAAGTTCCTACACCAAGAGGTGTTCAAAACTGAAGCACATCGCAGTATTCCCTTGGATCAAGTGATCGGACGCTGCTATGTTATGAATGTCAAGGAGTACTTCAAGTTTAGACCGGAAGGTAATCTTTTAATATAAGTATGTATTAATTTATTTTTAACTAGCGGTCCGCCCCGGCTTCGCCCGTGGTACATATTTTTTTCTCAGGGTCTAAAGATTGTCTGTCCAAATTTCATCAAAATCGGTTGAGAGGTTAAACCTCGCGGAAAAGCGTATCAGACAGACAGACAGTTACTTTCGCATTTATAATATTAGTAGGGATTAGCTTCTGTATGTGGTGATTCTTCTTTAAAATTTTATATTGGGTTTTGAGTTTTTGAATTATAATATAGTGTATTTCTAGTGTGCGTAGCGAATTTTATTCGTTATTTTGTCTGTAAGAACCTATCAGTCATTCTTCACTTACCCTCTTAACGTACTTACCGTTGTCCATAAATGGAGTAATTGTTTTTTGATTAATTCGTACATTTATATTTTAGAACATCTATTCACTTATATTCGATTTTTTCTCTAATATTTTTATGCTATAAATATTTTATTTTGTCTCTATTAAAATAAATTTAAAACTAGCTAAAACAACATCTAGTCACGATTGGCATAGGTTAGGTTATGTAAAATAATACTTCTACTCAAACATAATTGTTTTATTGTACATGATTTTCCCTTATATATTTTCAAACCAGGTTACGCAGACAAAGATGTCTATGTGTGTGAGAGTCGATATAATTCGAAGAATCGTTGGTTCAAGAAAATCAAGGTTTGGGAGGGGGCTGAAAAGGAGGTCACACTTGTGCCTAGAGAGGTAATATTAATGTGTATATTTAAAAGTATTATTTTATTTATTTATAAAAAAAAATGCGTGCGTGTACTAGTGTACACACATAAGAAGTGAAACTTCTTTAAGACCTTATTTTTCAAAAAATAATTTACTATATGCAACTTTACAGAAATACGTCGAATCACGCGTGGTAGGGATAAGAAAAAGATGGCGCGTAACGGAAAAATGTCACGCGTAACGAAAAAATGTTACACTAAATTTTTTTCCAACCCCGATAAAGAAGTTTCACTTCAAAAAACAACTGTGTTGTGTCTTATTTTTTAGTTGAACATTTCATCGTACACTATTTAAGGAGGCATACATATGCCATGCCATATCACACATGTGATAATATAATGTTTTTCAACAATAGTCTAGGATGTTCTTATGTTATAGCCGAAATTTTATTGTTTGTATGATCAAAAAATCTATGGAAAAAATATTTATTTGGCTGGGAACAGGCCATAAAATAAATATTTTTCACAGTGACAAATGTATACGTTAAATCTTGGGATTTGCTAGTGAAACTGAGAAGAATGCTGACATCTTCATCGAGTTTTTTTTATTTCATTCATAAAAACTATAATCGATACTGGACAAAAATCACCATTTATAAACATTTTGTTTATCTGTCTGTATCTTTGTGGTCTATCACGCCGCAACTACTGAATGGATTTAAATGCAGTAATGTTAACAACCTATACCCTGGGTGGTTTTTAAAAAGACCAACCCTGAGTGATAAATGAAATTACATAGCTTTTGGTTTGAAATGATTAACAATTTTGCACCCTTCGCATGCTTTTAATTGTTAATCTAATAAATCGATTAAATTGATAGCTTTAATGTTTTGCCACATGCTTGCAAGGTTCACAAGACTAAAATTACAAAGAAGGTAAAGTTTGCAAGTTTCTTTGTAAAAATGTATCTATGTAACTACTGAAATTATATTAAAAGTTCTTTCACAAGTTGAGATTTACTTCATACCTGATCGATATAGGCATTACATTTGTTTGTCATTTATATTTTTTATTAATTTTGTTTGGCTCTAAGCGAAGTGTTCATTTAGCATGCAATAAAATAAAAATAGTAGTTGACTTAGGGCCGGCGCCCACTGCCGGCACGGCACGGCATGGCACGGCAGAGCATCCCGTGGCGTGCAATGGCATCCCGCGGCGTGCAGTGGCATCCCGCGGCGTGCTGCGTGATCCCGCGGCATTCAGTGGCATGCCGTGGCATCCTGCTAAAAGCCCCACTAATGCTGCATAAGTTTCAACCTTATTTCAACTAGCTAGCAATCATAATTCCTCGACCCCAAAGTGACGCATACGCCTCGCGGGATGCAATGGCGCGCCGCGGCATTCCTTGGAATGAAACAGCAAGACACGTCATGCCGCCGCATCCTGCGGCGTGCCGCGTCATGCTGCAGCATCCTGCGATACGTCGCGGCATCGTGGCATCGAAATAAAGTAACTTGAATTCTAAACTGATTGAAATAAGATTCAAAATAACTTCATTAGTAATAAAATCCTCTGCCCTGCCATGCCACGCCGTGCCGGCAGTGGGCGCCGGCCCTAAGACTTAATAATATGTTAGGACAATCTGTTATGATACTGGATGTTGTGATAATAAATGTTGTAAATTGCTTACAATCTTGTCAAAATACTTAAATATTTCTTGATAGTTCAGTTAACCATACACCTATAATTCGTCACCTAAAGTCAGTTTATCAAGTTCGGACTGTTACTTGATATGAAAGCTTTTCTTTTGTCTATCATTATTACTAGAGCGATAAAACTTTGAGATTATATTATATGAGGTCTTTGAGACCACTTTTAGAATACCAAAATAAATATATGAAAATTAATTCAATTTATTATTTCAAAGGTACTTTTTACACTGATCAAGTGACTGGACTATCAATAATCTGGAAAACAAAATTTGTCCATTAATATTGTTATTATAATTTATTTAAATTACTAATAAATATTTTAATATTTTGTCATATTCAGGTACCATTGGAACCAAATAGGACCGTATCAGTATTCCGTGAAAGAGTTGAAAAGCATAAAGACGAATTGGCTGAGCTCGAAGTTTTGGAAAATGTTCAGGAAAAGGAACGGCCGGTAAGATTTGTTCATGTACATAGACAATTATTTTTAAATTTAACTATTTCGAACTTTTGATGAAACTTTCGATGATGATGAAATAAGGTGTGAAGATAATGAATTTTGCGAAAGGTTCATTTCTTGAAGAAATATATGGATATGGTATGTTTTGCTATAGTTTTAATTCCGGATCAAGCCGGGGCGATGACCAGTATTCTATAAAAAGTGTTTTTTGTATTACATTAATTGTAATGGGTGAGAGTGCTTGTTCTACTGTTAATCTATATAATAAATAAAATAGTGAGTAGTAATAGTTTTTTTTTTT
>CAJQZN010031438.1:331-18923 GCA_907164685.1 Colias eurytheme | reverse complement strand
ATATCGTGATAAGATATACCATCGATGACTGGATCAATCTTTTTGATGTTGTTAATTTGCTCTTCAATCTTGATAATATTTGATGTGATATTATTTGTACTCTCATCGGCTGGCAGGTCCGTTAATGATAAATTTACTAAATTATTGATAGGTGATAACCATGATGTGTTCATATCAGGTGTTATTTGCAATATATTGTTCTTCTTTCTATAAGTTTGAATATAAAATTCTGATGATTTTATCAAACAATTTTGACCAATTGATATGATTCCGGTGTTATTTAATTGGATGGCCATAAGTTTTTGTTCACATAATATCTTGTACTGGCAATTGTTGCAGCAAAAATAAAAGTATTTATTGGGCTTGTTGATTGAAACTAAAATATTCTTGCATTTATTCATAACAGTTAGACAGCTGTTGGAGTTTTCTGCTTTCTCACATAAGTCTTTTTCGCTATTAAAATGATAAATAGGCTTGTTAATACGACACAACATTGTCTCTATGTTTTGATTCTCACAAACATGTAATTCGATCTCTGATAGCATTATGAATGAGTCTTTCTTTATATTTAGCGCCAGGTATTCGCTAATAGGTACTATACTGATCATATTTTTTTCAAATTGTTTTGGAATAGCAATGACCTTGAGTAAATCATATGTATCTCTAGTGACTAGAGGTATTGATATTTCGAATATGAGAAACTTTTTTGATAATCTAGCTTTGATCTTTAGCAATTTATAAATACTTGATGGATTCGTGGGGTCAGTGGGTAGTGATAAATCTTTTGATAATTGGGATGATATTATGTTCAACTCTTCCTGCAGTTGCTTGGGGGTTAAAAAGTGAATGTTATATTTTCCATTAAATATATCTGTGATAGTTTCTAATAGATAACCTTGAATGCTTTTAAGTTTAATTAAAATATTATTAACGATTATCGCTGTCATAGTAAATTCACTGATATAGGTGTTGTTTTGCATCTCCGACTGCAATACGCCCATTGCAATGTCGATTTCATTTAACTTTTTGGTAACGCTTTTATGATGATTTTGCATAACTGATTCAATTCTTTTGATAAGATTAAATTCCGCTTCTACAACGGAAGTTTGATTTTTCCATAAACTAGCCATGTGCCGCTGATTTACTTTAATTAATTCGATATCTTTCTCGTACTGTTCGGCAAAGTTACTATCGAGTATTCCAAACAACTGATTAGCGACGTAACCTACACCGTTGATAAGGCCGCGCCGTCTGCGCGCGTGCCCGTCCAGACGCTGATCTAGCAACAATCTATTGTAATGTTGTAGCTCGGAGTACTCGTGATTTAATTGATACATGATACCTTCGCACTGTGAATGTTGTTTTATCTTAACACAGATGGTTTCTAAGTATTCTAAATACTTGCGAGACGCCATGTCGCCATGCCAATACGGGTTCATGTCGTAGTAAACAATGAGTCTCCAGTCATCTGTTATTAAATGCATTTTTGCAATGTCGTCGAAAAATAAACTTGTATTATTTTGTAGCGGAGTGATATTATATGAGGCGATTGTGTTTGTAAATAATGTCATAAAAAATAGAAGAATTGTTGTTGCGACGGTTGCAAAATTGTATTTTTGATTTCTCCTTCTCGTGGTTGTATGATTGTTTGATACTGTTTCTTCTTGATTGACGGGTAAAATTGATAACTTTATGATAGGTCTTTTGATATATCCATTTTTAGTTTTTAATGTGACCACACGCACGTAGCCATCACTACCAGGATGCAACTCCACCACTCGCCCTAAAGGCCATTTTCCTGCGGGAAGATTGCTGTCGTGAATGATTACAATGTCATTTAATTTGATATTATCTTTTGATTGTCTCCACTTGCTTCTCGTTGATAAATTTGTTAAATATTCATGTTGCCACCTCTTCCATATGTCTTGAAATATTTTTTGTGCTAAATGTAATCTTGTTCGTAGATCTCTCTCTGTTTCATATATTGATAATACTGGACCGCTGGCTAGAAAATGTGATGGTGTCAAATAATCGAGCTCCTCGGAGTCTTCTGTTAAAGCACAAAGTGGCCTTGAATTTAAGCAAGCCTCCAGCTGAGCTAGTATTGTACTATATTCTTCGTATGTTAATCGTTGCTCGCCAACCACCCTCTTAAGGTGAAATTTGAGACTTTTGACGGCTGCTTCACTAAGACCGCTCGCTGAAGGCCAAGATGGGGCATTAAAATGCCATGTTATGCCCATATCCGCCACCTCTGATTGAAATTGTGTGTTAAATATTTTGAGTATTTCATCGTATTCTTGCTGTAATATTTTATTTGCTCCTATGAAATTAGTGCCGTTATCACTGTAGATGTGACCAGGCTTACCCCTGCGAGCTGACATTCTACGCAGGGCTGATATAAAACTTGCACTTGATAAATCTGATACCAGTTCCAGGTGTACAGCCTTGGTGGCCATACAAGTAAATACTGCAATGTAACCTTTTGTTGTCTTGATACCTCTTCCAGCGTTTGATTTGATAAATACATGACCTGTATAGTCGACTCCCACGTTGTAGAAGGGTCTTGATGGGTTTACTCTAGCAGCTGGTAAATCTCCCATAATTTGATGATGCTTGGTGGGATTATGCCTCCTACATTTGATACATTGTCGTACTATCTTTTTAACAGCCCTATAGCCACCCATAATCCAATATTTCTGCCTCAAATATGATGATGTTAGCCTAGCACCTCCATGATAAGTAGATTGGTGTGCTTCATTAATTAATAATTTCGAGAGACGACTGTTATTCGGTATGATGATAGGATTTTTCATGTCAGGGTCAAGGTAAGCATGTCGCAGCCTTCCCCCTACTCTGATGATTTGTTGTTGATCGATATAAGGATTTAATTCACACAATTTACTTTTCCTATGTATATTATTACCACTTCTTAAATCTGATATTTCCCTTTCAAATGATAACTGTTGAATATTTCTGATAATAAGCAATGTTGCACGTTTCAATTCCTCCACTGATAAATAACTTTGATATTTATTTTTGTTGTTGGTGAATCTACACATCCATGCAACAATTCGCACAGCCTTACGGAATGTGCTGTGTTTTGATAATATATCTAGTATGATAGAATTATTATGATGATTTGTTACCGCAGCGGTAACTTGTTTTGATACTTTCAACTCTTGATCTGTTGAATATATTGTGACCTTATTATTTTGATCACTAAATGTTGATAGCCACTTGGGGCCTTGCCACCACAAAGAATGATCCTTCAATTGTGATGCTGATAAACCTCGACTTGCACAGTCAGCAGGATTTTCTTCTGATTTGACATACCGCCAGCAATCTGGAGGCATGACCTTCGTTATTTGCTGCACTCTGTTTGCCACAAACGTTTTCCATCTAGCTGCATCTCCATTTAACCAACCTAAAACTACTGTACTGTCAACCCATCCATACATTTTGATATCATGATCTTTAAAATATTCCTTAACCTTATTCATTAATTTTGATAAAAGTAATGCTCCACTTAATTCTAATCTAGGTAATGTAACGACCTTGCTAGTGGGCACAAGTCTCGTTTTTCCAACCAATAATGTTATATGTGAATCTTCACCTTTATTTACACGGCAATATATAACACATGCATATGCTTTCATAGACGAGTCACAGAACCCATGTAACTCGATACTATCGCAATTACGGGTGTGAATCCAGCGTGGTAGTTTTATATCTTTGATCACGCTAATATCGTTTCTAACTTTGATCCATTCCTTATATATTTCTTCTGGTATTTGATCATCCCATCCTATATGCGCCGCCCATACTTATTGAAAAATAATTTTTAATTTTGTTGATAACGGTGATAGCCATCCGATAGGGTCGAATAATTTTGATATGTCTGATAAAAGCATTCTTTTTGATATTTTTGATGATTTCAAGGGTTCTAGTTGCGAATGAAATGTAAAAATATCTTCTTCGGGATTCCAGCCTAATCCTAGCGTTTTTGTTGTTTCTGATTGTTTAAAACTAAAATCACTAGAATTGATATTGGATTCTTTTATATTTTGTGATAATTCCGTAGTATTTGATTTCCACTTACGTAAGTTAAAGCCACTTGATTGCAATAACTTAATTAAATCGTTTTGTAATATCTTAGCTTCCTCTATGGAATGACAACCGTGTATGACGTCATCCATATAAAATGAGTTCTCTAAGACTTCGATTGCGGAGCTATGTAAATAATTATTTCTCTCATCACTAGCCAGCTGTTTTAAGGTCATCATAGCTAGGAATGGAGCTGCTTTCGTACCATAAGTAACCGTCGTGAGTTGATATTCACGAATAGGTTCCGAAGTAGAGTCCCGCCATACTATTTTTAATAATTTCTGATCTTCCGGGTGTAGCCAAATTTGACGAAACATTTTTTCTATGTCCGCAGTAAAAGCAAATTGATATTGTCTCCATTTAATGATTAAAGACTGTAAATCTTGTTGAAGATTCGGACCTTTTTGCATAAGGTCATTTAAACTGTATCCTGATGAAGTTTTGCATGATGCATTGAACACAACTCGAAATTTCGAATTTATGTCGCTATCTGTACGCACGCAATGATGAGTATTGAAACACTCTGGCTTAGACGTATTAGAGGCCGGTATCATATGACCCATTGAGTGATAATCTTGCATAAATAATTTATATTGTGTATGAATGTTATTGTTTTTGATAAATTTCTTTTCTAACGATTTAAATTGCGCTACAGCCTTGAATTTTGACTCTCCTAATTTTTCCGAATAATTGTTATGCATTGGAAGACGAACCTCGTAACGGCCATCTTCCCGCCTTGTTGTTGTATTTTTGTAGTAGTTGATACATTGTTGATCTTCGGTTGATAATTGCGACTCCTCAATGATATCCTCGATTTCCCAAAATTTTTGAATTTCTTCCAAATTATTGATGACGACGTTGCATTGTAAAGTTTTCACGCTACCTATCAAAATCCAACCCAACTGTGTGTTTTGTGCTATAGGCATATTATTATTACCTTTACAAATTCCTTCCATAACAATTAATGAATAAATATCTGCCCCTAATAGCAAGTCCACCGGGCGACTTATATTGAAGTCGGGATCGGCTAATTTGATATTGTTGATATACGGCCAAAATGGCTTCGAAAAAGTGCTATTAGGCAGGTTATTCACTAGGTTTTTCATGATATATGCTTCCGTTTCAAATTGAAAATGATTGTTAATTGATGCACATGTGATTGATATGACACCCTTGCAATTGCTCTCCTTGATACCGACACCTGATATTACACCACGGCATTGTTGTCGAGGTTGTCCTAAAATTTGAGCAGCGTGTTCTGTGATAAGTGAGGTTTGAGAACCTTGATCAATTAAAGCCCGCATTTTGATAAATGACCCGTCGTTTGCTTGTACTTTTAATATGGCTGTCGCTAAAAGAATCTCAGGTGTTTCACGTTGCATCGAAACGTGAGCATTCCTCTGCACCTGTTGCGGCTCATGTTTTTGATAACCCTGGCTTGCTATTTTCGAAGAACTAGGTATGGAAATCTCATACGCCTCGTGTATGATAGTATTATGCTTCCCATGGCATTTCAAACATCTTTTTTCAGAAAAACATGGTTTACCATTGTGTGAATAGAGGCAACTTTCGCATACACCCAATCTTGTAACCGTGCCGCGTCTTGTTGGCGGTGTCATATTCAAAAACTTATTACAGTAAAACAGACAATGCTCGTTGGTTTTGCAAAGTTCGCATTTATGATGTTTCTGCGAACTGATGGGAACTGATGGGTCTTCTTGTTTGCGATTTTGATGGGAATGGGAAATAAATTTATTGCTTGTGGGAAACGATGTCTTGATAAAATTTTTGTTTAATTTATAAAGTGGTTGATATGAATTCTTGATCTCAGGTTTCTTTTTTAATGACTCTAATGATGTAAATTTGTTCTCCAAAAATGTTAAAAACTCTTTTAATGTTGCTAATTCTCGAGGCTGTTTTAAAGCATTGATATATGCGTTATGCGTCTCGGAGTCCAATTTCTGGGCAATTAAATGTACGATTAATGGATCCCACGATCCTACGTCGACACCTAAGTTTTTGATAGCGTTGATAGTTTCTATGGTCGTATCATGTATCCGTTTGATATGATTTAATGATGTTTGTTGAGCGACAGGTATATTCAATAAAATATCAATATGCGAACGGAAAATTAATGATTTGTTATTGTAGCGATTATTAAGTATATCCCAGCATATTAAATAATTATCCGAGGTTATTGGTAGATGCTGAATGAGCCTTTCAGCTTCTCCTCTAACTTTTGTTTTTAAGAATTGCATTTTTTGCGCCGATGATAATGATGGATTGTCGTGAATCGTTTCTTTAAATACATCTTTAAAAGAGCACCACTGATGATAATTACCACTAAATACTGGTATTTCTATATGTGGTGTAGATTGTTCCCTATGTGATATAGACCATAATTTTTTGTTAAGCGATTTGATGATATCGTTATATTTTTGTTCATATGATAAAAAGGTATTCTCGTATTCCGAGTTTCTACCCCCAAGCTCACTGTCCAACTCCCAATGGAGAGAGTCTATTAGAGACCAGCGCGACTGTATTGATTTTAATAAATGATCGAATTCCCACTTTTCGTTAACATCATCCAAAATGATATTTGATATTGTATGATCAAAAGCCTTAAAATAACTTATCTGTCTACGAATCATTTCGTCAGTTTTGCTACTTATTATTTGATCAGTTAGTACCTTAGAAGATGACTGAGATTGAGAGGTCCCTGGGACACCGAGAGGTTTAGCAGGTTGTAATAACGGTGTCTTAGGCCTTTCCTCTTTGCCTTGATTATAATTAGAAATTACTCCCCTGATATATTTATATCTATCTTGCGCTAACTCAAACTCATTATTTTCAAAATAACTATGAGATCTTATGACCTCGATATTACATAAAGCATTATGATTCTCTTGATATTCGTGCCAGTGTCTATCTAGCACATCCAACCTTCTTTTTATATAATCGAAGGTTTTCCTATCCGCACCATCCTTTTTAAAATTACTATAAATGTTTTCGATGGTATTTGATAGTTGTTGTTGATTTTGAAGCAAATCTTCGGCGTTAGACATGATAAAAAATTTAAAGACTCACTGCTTGATACTAATCCTCACTTGTGAACACTAACACAACACTGATCACACACACAATATGTCCACACGCGAGGTCCAAGGCTGCGAAGGACCAAAAAGAGAGTCCTTATGATGATTAAAATGATATTTATTTTTCGCTCGAAGGACCAAAAAGAGAGATGTATGGGCTGCTGATTGATATGAGATGATATCCCATACACTCCTTTAGCTGATAAATTGATAGTTGATGGTTTGATGATGTAAAACAAGTTATTGCCTTTGATCACTTTATTGTTGGTTGCTATAAACTAATGATGATAATATGATATTGATATATTTGATAGTTGATTGATAATGAGATTAATTGATATAGCGCGTACACCCCGAGCGCTTTACACGAGCCGCGAGCGCAGACCAACTGGGTGAAGATGTTCTTGTCACCATAATGAAATAGGATCGTGTAAAGCGCTGAGTCAGGATGTACGGCTAGCCCGTACAACGATGAAGTTTGGCTTGTATTTATGTTACACTACACTACACAACTCTCTACACACACACTATAATACTTATATTTATCATAAAAATAATTACTATAATACTCATGTTCTTAATATTGTAAGAGCCATCATTGAGTATACAATAGCTGTAATTATATATTATATAATTTATAGATTTAATAATGAAGACCTAAATTATTTATGGACGTATTATAAAACCATTATTTCCAATGGCTACCATAAATAGCGTTACACATGATATCGATAATGTCACAGTAGCTAAATCATTTAGGTGTATCCCAGAAAAATGTATCGATATAATTAAGAATACGAGCAATAAACTTACGGTTATCACTCAAAATATTCGCAGCATCTACAAGAATTTTGATTGCTTTACTAGCCATCTGGCACGATTGACATTTAACCCAGACATCATTATTCTTACGGAATGTTGGTTAAATAAAAATAAACTTCCGCCAACACTAGATTCTTACTCTTGTTACTTTTCTAAAAAATGTCTTAACCAGAACGACGGTATTGTTGTCTACATTTCGGAAAATATAAATTGCTATACTATTACGGAACCAGAACCAATAGGTGGAAATTTTTTATTAATTACTGTTGAACCTGATATAAAGATTTTAGCCACATATCGATCCCCATCTTTCTATTCCATTGATAGCTTCATAAATACTATTGATAACTTATTACGAACAGAAAATTTAAAAAATATATTTATTATTGGTGACGTTAACATTGATATTAAAACCGATAACAATGACAGAAATAGCTCGTGTTACTTAAACTTCATGGCTGAACTAGGGCTTCTACCAGGACACATTTTACCAACTAGGCTTAACAATTGTTTAGACCATATTATGGTCAAAACTTGCCGATTAGCTATAATCACAGTTATTGAATCGTCAGTAACAGATCATGATTCTGTCCTCCTCAGTCTATCTTATAATCAAAAACATAATAACAAAAATCAAAATTTTAAAATTAAAACTGACTTTAACACCGCCATAAAACAATTAGAATCAATCGATTTTTCTTTCATATCATCTTCAGCTGATGCTGAAGAAGTTGCTTCTAAATTCACAGATAAATTATCCGATATAATAAAATTAAATACCACTTGTTCAATTGTATCTAGTCGTAAAAGAATAATAAAACCATGGATTACACCTGGATTATTAAGATGCATACGCAACCGTGATAAATTACATAAAAAGTCTAGAAAAAATCCTGACGACGATATTTTAAAAATAACATACACTCGTTACAGAAATTTTTGCAACCAACTACTAAGAAAACTAAAGAGAGCTTATGAAAAATCGATTTTACAAAAAGCTAATAATATCAAGGAATCGTGGCGCGCTATTAAATTAATAAACGGTAGTAACAGAAAGAATGATAATGCAGTTGAATTATTAAAAACTCACAGAGATCCCCTTGATGCCACTGAAGCGGTAAACTCGTTTTTTGCGAACGTGGGGAAACTTTTAGCTCAAAATATATCTCAAACTAACAACAACCATCCTGGGCCATTAAATAATCATAACTCTTGTACAAATAATATACCTAGTGTCAAAAACTCTCTTGTATTACTCCCTCCCAATGAACAAGAAATAGAATCATTAATAATGAATCTTAAGAATGATTCTGCTGTTGGCTGGGACGGTATTTCGAATAGATTTATTAAAATGGCAAGACATATTTTAATCCCCCATCTTACCATGATCATGACTTTATGTTTTGAACAGGGTATTTTTCCCAGCGTTTATAAACGATCGGTTATTACCCCAGTTTACAAGGGTGGGGCGCGAGATAGTGTCACTAATTATAGACCGATTTCTGTTTTGCCAGCGCTATCGAAACTATTAGAAAAAGTCCTGAATAATCAGCTTATGAAATTTTTGGAAAGGAATAATATCCTATCAGAAAACCAATTTGGCTTTAGGGCTGGAAAAAGTACGGATGGGGCTGTTAGATCTTTGGTAGAATTTGTAAGTAATAATATAGATAAAAAACAAAAGTGCATCGGTATTTTTATCGATCTAGCGAAGGCTTTTGACACTGTTTCAGTGCCCACCCTTGTAGACAAGCTGGAGAGATATGGTGTAAGGGGTAATGAATTGAATATTTTCAAAAGTTTTCTTACTGGGCGTTTTCAAAAAGTTAAGATTGGTAACTCAATCAGTTCCGACATTGCGGTTACATATGGGGTTCCGCAAGGCAGCATACTCGGCCCCAGCTTATTCTTAGTATATTTAAATGATTTATGCAAATTAAAACTAAACAAGGGTAAAATCATCTCCTATGCGGACGACACTGCGTTGTTGTTCCATGGAGATACTTGGGACGAAGTTAGGATAAATGCTGAAATCGGTCTTCATAAATCTAGTCTGTGGCTTAAACAAAATGTTTTAACCTTAAATACATCTAAGACTTCGTTTATTAAATTTACTACTTCCCGTATTAAAGAGCCTAATCTAACAGTAAAGATTCATACTTGTAACTCGCCTACAATTAATAAAACATGTTCATGTGCACATTTGAATCAAGTTACATCTTTAAAATATTTAGGTATTCTCTTAGATGCGAAGTTAACATGGCAGCCACATATTAATATGATATCATCTAGAGTTAGAACACTTACATGGGTCTTTAGAAACCTGAGACATGTGGCAGATAGTGATATTCTACGAACTGTTTATTTTGCTTTAGTTCAATCTGTCATTGGCTATTGTATTGGGGTATGGGGCGGGACATTTAAAAGCACTATGCTACAAATTGAAAGAGCACAACGGTCTCTACTCAAAACAATGTTGTTTAAGCCTTATAGGTTCCCAACAACAAAATTATATGAGATATGCCAAATACTGTCTGTAAGGAAACTTTATATTTATCATGCTATTATAAAACAACATGTTACGACTCCTTATGACCCCAATAAGTTTCGTAACAAACGGACACGTACAAATGTAATAGATCCTGTGAGTTGTCGAACTGCTTTATTGAAAAGACAACACAGTTTTCTTTCTGTACATCTATATAATAAAATTAATAAATTGCTTGATATTTATCCATGTACTCTGCATGATGTAGAATTAAAAATTAAAAACTGGCTTTTGACTCTAGATTACGAAGAAACGGAAAATCTTATAACTTGAGTATATAGTACCCACTATTACACACACACACACACACACACACACACAAACACATACACACACACAGTCACACACAGTCACACACACAAATACACACAACACACACACAAATACACACAACACACACAAAAATACACACAACACACACACAAATACACACAACACACACACAAATACACACACACATTCAAGGCCTAAACACTAAAACACACACATGCATGCCGAAAAAATCAATTTCTACTTTTATTTTTTGTTTGTTATACATTTTTATTTTTTATTTTTCTTATTGGCATTTCTTGAATATTCTTTGGAAGAGGGCGCTGACTCCTGACATACAGGTTTTTACCTAGTTTGGGAGTCAGAGACTTCAGCATTTAAAAATGTTGTATTCTATTGTCAATAAAGAATTTTATTTATTTATTTATTTATTATTTATTTTGACACGGTATTAAACTTTAGGAAAATATGTAAAATATCGATTGCTAGGATAAAATGTTTGACTTAAATCGTACAAGTGTTATTCGTGTTCAGGACTCTCGCCGACAGCTTCTTGTGATTGCGGTTAAAACTTAGGTTCGAGTCGCAGTTCGTTCAAGGATTATAGAACTAATAACTATTGATAAACATATTTGTTATTGTATATAAATTTACAAACACGTTCAATGTTTCATATTTCATTTTGTAAAAATTGTAACATAAGGATACTCTTTATATTTCCCTTACAAACTTGAAGGTATATAAATATCCACTATTTAAATATTTTTTTTTGATAAAATATGTTCGCTTTGAGTGTGGTGTACCGTGTACTGAAACTCGATGTATATTTTCATTTATCGAAAGTCCGATAAGAATTTGGTCCTAGAAATGTACTATATCCTCGATTGCGTTTAAACCATGAACATGAATCGATGTAAGTTTATTTCGAATGATTTTAGTAGACAAGGTCCGTCCACGATCGATACAGTCACCGCGCTCACGTCTCGTATCATCTTCATGTAACGAATACCATTATATATTTAATAACTTCGGCTTAGTCTTGGTAATGCTCATATTACTCCAAATGCAGCAGTCAGGTTTTATATCGGCTATAATAGAACGTTTTGCAACGTAGATTAAGGAAATGCGGATTAATTAATCTTTTTATTGTAATAATAATATAAAATATATTGGAGACGCTTTATGTTTGTACGGGACGATTTTCAGCTCCTTGATGAAATATGATTATGACATGAACCCAGTCATCGACCGAAATATTATGATCTTGTTCATTTGTAAAAAAAATACAGTTATGTGAACGTCGCACAATGAGCTGAAATTTAACTTCTTTACTTCGATGAAAACCAACTCTTTTTATAAATTATTGTTAATGAAAACTAAACGAATTATAGAACAGGTAAAGTATCTTATCGTTTACCAGCGCTCGTACTTATAGCCTAAAAAGCCAAATATTATTTTCTTTCTAGTCATTTATGAATTATCTTAGGAATGATGCATTTTCTAATGTAAATATACGATTCGGAGACGTAATTTTATATTTGATTATTCAGAACTCACAACGACTCGTCTCTGACTTGTTACATTATAATATTATGATATTTTGATATTAAGAGTTTATTTATTATAAGTTAATTTATCGTCTGTAATGAATTCGAAGTCTGAATGTATTCTAGTTGTACGCGAACGTTATCTAGTTGGCAAATCGGCTCTGCGCAGGTGCTGCAGCTACGTGCAATTCATTTTCACTGTTTCCAATGAACATTCGCTGCACCTTTGGGCACTCGAGCGGGTCTCAAGCGGCGCGACTGCAGCCCCGCGCAGAGCTCTATCTCACTATAGCAATAAGAAATGCAACAAGAGGTGATCGCATGTATGATATAGTTTATATAAATTATGATATAAAGTAGATTCGGTAAGGAGCGGGCGGACCGGCGCTAGAATGAATTTATAACTACCTAATGTTAACTCGAATTTCTAAATAAAAACATTTAAAGTATCACATGTTTTATTTATATATTCCAATTAACTGTAGAAATATGAAGACGGATGGAGTTCGAAGGGAGGGAATAATGATGTCGGAAAAAATGTGCCGTTTAGGCGCTATCGTGCACTCGAATGACAAAGAAAAATTGGCTCGATAAAGTGACGCCACGGCTCGGGGGGACATGTTAATTATTAGAGGGACATGAGCCGCTCCCGTCTTTTGTACCACTTCGAGATGCCGCTCTATGGGTTTCATTGTTCGGAGACTGCTCGATACTACCTATTACATAATTTAAACTAAAAAAAAACAGGAAAAATTTTTTGAAATCAAAAAGAAGCTTTTTGTAGCAATGTTTAGATTTCAGTTACTCATGAAATCCATACTAATATTATAAAGCTGAAGAGTTTGTTTGTTTGAAGTTTGAACGCGCTAATCTCAGGAACTATACTGGTCCGATTTGAAAATAATCTTTCGGTATTAGATAGCCCATTTATCGAGGAAGGCTATAGACTATAAATCATCACGCTAAGACCAATAGGAGCGGAGCTATGCGGGTAAAACCACAGGGCACAGCTAGTTATAGATAATTATATCGAATAAAGGATAAATACTAAATAGGTATGCTATAAAAATGAAAAATTAAATGCACGGTTGTAAAAAAAGCCTTTATTGAATCAGTAATTGAAATTAAACAGCACTAAATAATGGAAATTTACATAAATAGGAACACCGGAAGGAAGTTAGCGCGGAAAGTTTATTTTTTTTAATTATTAATATCTCAAAAAATTGCTCCTTAAATGCTCCATCAGAATCTGTAATTGCTCCACTTCTATAATTATTAGTTTATTTATAATTAATTTTTAAAAAATCCAAATACTGAAAACTTGATTTCCCTATAGAATGAAAAATATTCACTTTTCATAAAAAATTTTTTTGCAAAAAAATTGCTCCCGATTTGCTCTATCAATTACAAAAAAAATTATTTAATTTTGATAATTTTTACAATAGTTGACTGAAAAACTATGTTTACGTATAGTAAACTACTGCGCTGTGACGTCATCAATTATTGCTGTTGCGACGCATAAGGGCCATATTTACATGTATGAGCACTGCAGCGATATCTGTAGACCTTAATGTTTATGTTTTCTTATTTATATTATTTACTAGATTTCTGCCCGCTGCTTCGCCCGCGTTTTCAAAGGAAAACCCGCATAGTTCCCGCAAACGATAGCAACTTGACACCGAAAGATGAAACAAGCGACTGAAACACAAATTAATTAAAAATTACTTGAAGTTTTAATAATACGAATAAACGTAATATGCGAGTTTAGGGATGGGTAGGGAAATGTTTATAACCATACCTATGATAAGAATGATTTTAAATACATAATAATTTCTGTTTCTTTCAACTTTTGCTAGATGAAACTCAATAATTAATTTATGTAATAAGTAAAATTTTTATGTAAAACCTATTGTCAAAAATAATTCTTTATATAATTATAAAGAATTATTAATTATACTCTAGTGAAAAATTTTCAGGTGATTATATAAAAGTAGGGCTCAATTTTTTTCGCGAACCCTACTTCTAAATAATTACGACTCTTCAATAATTTAAAACTCCTTGACTGAATCCCTTCACACCCTGAAATAAAAAGTGCATATTAATTTTTCTTATAGTAAACAGAAATTCAAATTCAATTATTAATACCAATTCAATACTTTGATGATGATTGACAGTAGAAATATTTATTAATTGTTCATTATTATTGAATAAATCACTATCACTATCCATACTAATATTATAAATGCGAAAGTAACTCTGTCTGTCTGTCTGTTACTCAATCACGCCTAAACTACTGAACCAATTTTCATGAAATTTGGTATGGAGATATTTTGATACCCGAGAAAGGACATAGGCTATCTCGAGAAAATGTCGCAATCCCGGAAATCCCACGGGAACGGGAACTATGAGGGCTTTTCTTTGACTGCGCGGGCGAAGCCGCGGGCGGAAATCTAGTAAATAATATAAATAAGAAAACATAAACATTAAGGTCTTAATAGATATCGCTGCAATGCTGATACGTGTAAATACCTATGACCCTTATGCGTCGCAACGACAATAATTGATGACGTCACAGCGCAGTAGTTTACTATGCAATCATAGTTTTTCAGTTAATTATTATAAAAATTATCAAAATTAAATAATTTTTTTTTGTAATTGATAGAGCAAATCGGGAGCAATTTTTTTACAAAAAAATTTTCTATGAAAAGTGAATATTTTTCATTCTATAGGGAAATCAAGTTTTCAGTATTTGGATTTTTTTTTTAATTTATTATAAATAAACTAATAATTATAGAAGTGGAGCAATTACAGATTCTGATGGAGCATTTAAGGAGCAATTTTTTGAGATATTAATAATTAAAAAAAATAAACTTTCCGCGCTAACTTCCTTCCGGTAATAGGAACATTATTGTTGTACAACATTTCAGTAAATTCCAATCGAGTCGTTCGCGCCAAAATCTTGTAAATTCGTTTGTTGTGTGTATGTGTTGATCATTGATGTAATTGTCGTGACGTTACAATGGTCAATGCATGTGCAGGCGCAGTATATTTGTGTGGTTGTATTGTGGCGAGTGCGAAGCGGGGTGATGCGGGGTGACGCGAGGTGACGCGGGCAATCACCGCGTTGGCAGAGCTTTGACGCGCGCCACAGTGCACCTTGCAACAAGCTCCGTAAACACGGAAAATTCGCTTGTAGTTAGCCGGCAGCCAAGCGAATGAAAAGTTGTGCATCGCATTTATAGTTAACTCATTATTAGTGCCATTCATTGTAATTTAATAAGAACATTAATTTTAAGTCAAAATGCACGTATTTGGATTATTATGTATTTTTTATATTAATTTCAATCAGTATCAGTGTATGGTTATGGCAATATAATAGGTAGAGTTATCATAAAGGTAAAAAGCAAAATACAACCGTAATAATATTTTCATCTGAAATATACCTTCATATTTATCGAGGGTCACTAGCATTATTCAAAGTTCAGGTCACAAAGTAACTTTTATATATTGTAGAGCATGTACATGAACATAAAACCCAACGTTTATAATTTAAACATTGTATTCAGACGAAGATCCGTATCGCCCCACATCAAGCTGATATCGATTTATCTAGAATAACAAATCTTTATGTTTTCTGTAGTCCGCTATAAACTTATAACCCCGTTTATAGCGTTTTAACCGACTGCGTATGATAATAGAGATTTGGCGATCGTTAAAGTATTTACGACGCGCATTATTATTTAAGTGGGGGATTTTTATTGGTGTTTTATCTGTTTATAGTATTTTATAGCGGGCAGTGGACGGGCAGGGCGGGGCAGGCGCACCCGCGGCCGAGACGCGCTCCGAATCTTTGGTTGTCAGAAACAAAACTTTTTTTACATTATCCTATTTCCTACTTTATAAACGCGAAAGTTTGTGAGAATGTATGGATAATGGATATATGTTTGTTTATCTTTCACGCGAAAACCACTGAACGGATTTTGTCAATGATAATTATTGGTGATGCAGTTTAAGTACAAGAATAACAATTATTCATCTTCGATGCTGATGAACTTTGTTCTATTTGAAAAGGCTCTATAGTCTATCATAAGCATCCACCAAGTATATTAACTGACCAAAAATATAATTTACCACAAATGTATTTATTTATACAAACACTAGAGAGTTTAATCGAGAATTCGGTGTTCATTAATAAGGTAGATAGTTAATATTATAATAACGTTTAAAACGATGATAATAAATTAATATAAGCGTGAGGAGAAAATGGTAGAGCGATAAGGTAAATAAATGTCGAATATTAAAGTTAAAAACAAAATTTTCCACAATAATTGAAGAGGCAGAACTTGAAAATGTAAAATGTCTGCTGTGAAGTGGCGGCGGCGCGCGAATTATAATTTTTCCGACTGGGAGAGGCCTCGGCCGGACATGCTGCTAATTTGTTTATCTTCCGAGCGCTATGAAAATACACTCATTAAAATTCCAAATTCGGAGGCGATTTTTAATATGAGTTAGGCGGAAGCAATATGTAGCTCCGAGCGCAAACAGTGCAGCGCTTTGCGGCGCTGCGGCGCTTCTGTGCAGCGGATTTGTCTCGCTGTAAGTCATATTTAAAATTGCTTTTTGACGCGGAATTTTCGCTTAAGCCACGCTGGAATTGATGCAGTCAAGGGAATAAAGAATCCATTTAGCAGTTCTTAAATAAAGATTAAATAAAATTTATACTGTACAAATTGCATTAAAAAATCTGCGAAAAATACTGTGAAAAATTGGGACTACCTATAACATTTTAAATTATCATTAAGCTAACGTTTTCTCATCAAATATTTTCTATTCAACGTTTTAGTTTTTCATTGCAATATGACATAGTTAATAGTTTTTTAATTTTTATATTCCAACTAAATGGTGAAAATGTTACAAAGTAGTAGGTACTTAAGTAGTTATCTATAATATAAAAATGAATCCCAAAATTTGTTGGTAAGCGCATAACTTGAGAACGGCTGAACCGATTTCGATAATTCTTTTTTTATTATATTCCTTGAAGTACGAGGATGGTTCTTATGTAGAGAAAACGTAAATATGTACCACGGGCGAAGCCGGGGCGGACCGCTAGTGATTAATAAATATAATAAACGTAACCTTTCGTGCACAATGAACAGCTTCACTATTCTCTTGCTATAGAAGATCTGATAAAGAGCTTTTGCGAGAACATTGCGAATTTTTTGGCTGAGGTTTCCCAAAAAGTGAAAACATTGGGTTGAACCGTGATCGGTATGTGGCGGGCGTCGACAAACGCAAATATTAATCAAACGACCCTCGACGTGATTACAACCCTTCTCTCTGTTAGTATTCTAAAGACCTCTCCAATATAATCCTCTGTTGCAGATTACAAGCAAAGCTGTCTTAATACGGGTATATTAAATGCTATTGATTTGTGTTTCTGTGTAATCGATACAAACACATCGCCTCTCCGTGTTCTGTGAGACAATCGGCCAGATCTGTTGGAGTTCTGTGGCAAATAGATAAAGATCCTTTGCATTACGTTGTTGTACCTAAATTACATAATTTATTTGCTAGCAAAATACACCGAGACCAACTGATATTTTTGGATATACTTGTTTACAGATTACAGTGAAATATACTAAATCTTGATTCTCGATTTAAATGTCAACATAAAATTGTAAATCATCCCATTTTCATGCATAGTTCCATGTCCCTCGATCGCCAATATCGCTACGATTTATAGCAGATGTCGGCAGATCGTTGTCGTGGTCCAGGCTCCATCCAATCAGCGCAGGGCACTGCCGCTCGGAGCTGTTCCTTACGCGCCCGGCGCCTCATTAACCTACAATTTATTTCCATCTCGTTGGTAGACATTTGCATTGGCCGCAGATTTGTATTCCGATGTGAAACGCCATCTTATTAATGAAAGCCTGCGTCTCGGGATTAGGGAATTGCCGTTACATAAATTGGAGAAAATAATAGATTTTTTGATGGATAGAAGGAAAGCTCGCAGATGTAGGCCAGTGGAAATTAACATTAAATTCGCAAAGCACGATGTAGATTTGAATTTTTGGTATGTTGTTTGGATCAGTTAGGGTGATGTAAATCCCAATTTGCAACTTCGAAAAAGTTGTGCTCGCTGCGCACCACGTGATAAACTGCGAAAATTTTGGACTTTTTTCACTTTTTGCTCTAAAAGTCAT
>CAJQZN010031430.1:0-13948 GCA_907164685.1 Colias eurytheme | reverse complement strand
AAGGCCGTTAAGCTTGCGTTGCCACCGTATTGTACCGTCTATCAGGCCGAGCTCCTAGCGCTCAAAAGAGCAGTAGACATAGCCTGCAAGAGCGGAGCGGCAAAGGTCGGTGTCTTCAGCGACTCCAGATCGGCGCTCCAGGCGGTTACCCTGAGTTCCCGTCATCCCCTGGCTGTGCAAACACGGGCGGCCCTCCGAAACGCTGCATTGCAGAGGCGGGAGGTCTCCCTGTTTTGGATTAAGGCGCACGCGGGGCTTAAGGGGAACGAACGGGCAGACGAGTTAGCCAAGGAGGCCGCTCTGGGGTTGAGGAGGAAACCGGATTACGATCTGTGTCCTGTTTCATTCGTCAAGCGTATTTTGAGACAGGATACGATCAGCGAATGGGATAGGAGATACGATGTAGGAGGAACGGCCGGAGTCACGAAGCTCTTTTTCCCAAGCGCTGCTGCTGCATACAAGGTAGTCGGGAAAATAAACATCACACACCACACCACACAAGTACTGACTGGTCACGGCGGATTCGCCTTCTACTTGAACAGATTCAAGCTGAAGGATAATCCGTCGTGTCTATGTCAGCCTGGAGTTGAGGAGACGGTTCCTCACCTGTTACTCGAGTGCCCAATTTTTGCAAGCAATAGATATGCTATTGAGCAAAAATTGGGCATGGCGATGACGGGTGAGAATCTGCCTTCTGCCCTGGGGGACAAGTGTAGGGATGCGTTCCTACAATATTGTAGAAATATTGTAGTCGTAGTCAACCAAAGGAATAGTGTGTGATATTAGTTAGCTCTTTACTGTGATATAGGATTAAGTTGAATGTTTTTGTGCCGTGTTTTTACCGAATTTTTATAATAATAATTTAAATTTTACAGCATTTTTAGCAATTATTGTATAATATTTTAGTCATTTTATATTTTAGTATTTTTTTTTTATTGTATTTTAATATTATCCATCCAAAAAAAAAAAATAAATAAAAAGCAAAAAATGTCTCTGGACTATAATCCAGAGGTGGCGCGAACACCCTGTGATGACGGGTGCCTTTTAAAAAAAAAAAAAAAAAAAAAAAAAAACGTAGAACATGCTTACAACGCTCTACGCCGTAGAGCGTTGTAAGCATGTTTCCACTCCTGCCAATCCAACACGTTTGCGATCTAGGTACTATGTATTTGCGATATATGTGTGTATGCGAATGAAATATATTTCTTGGAATAATATTATTATCTACAGGATTATTATCGGTCTAATATTACAGCTGAAAAGATAGTTTGATTGTTGTTTGAACGCGCTAATCCCAGGAAGTACTCTTTCAAATTGAATATCTTTTGTGTTAGATTTTATTTATCGAGAACAGCTATGTATATTATACAATATATAATATTATACAATCATTCCACGACCAATAGAAACGGACTTAGACTTTGAATGTTGTAATAACGGTCAAGAATATTCCTTTTACCAAACGAAATTGCTTCACCAAGTTACTAAGCACATTTAAGTGTACAATAGAAAGCAAACCTAACTAGAAACGAACATCGACAAAGTCTTATTACTACCAAATATAAAATAATATTGGTCCAGACTTCGCACCGGCTGGAGTGCTGCCCGCAGCGAGCCCCCGCTGACCACGGCTGAGCGGGAGGCCATCGCGGAGGTTGTCAGGCGCGCTGAGAAGGTGGAGGAGACTGAGGCGAAACGGATTGGCAGACTTGTGGCGAGGCTTGAAGGTAAGTTAGCTATTGATTTGATTATTGTATAGGATTTGGTCCGTTGTGCTGAATTATAGCTTACTTTGAATGATGTGACTTGTTCATTGTTTTGAAATTTACCTTATCTTTTACTTCTTTTATTTCATAATGATGGGACGTTTGTCAGTAAACAAAACTATTCTGATTACGATTAAAAGCCACTAAAGTATTTTTTATAGAGTTGGTTTAAAAGCACAAAATACCATTTTTGTAGGCTTTAATAGGACCTTAGGATACAAGCCAACATCAGTAAAATTTTTTATTTCATATTATTACCAAACAAATACATAAAAACGACAGAAAATTTATTTAGCCATATTTAGATATTGATCATTCGGATTCGAGTTTCTAAACATCGTTAGAGAAAAACATGTCTGGAAAATAACTTTTTCAAGGCATATAATAGAGTCGCCCTAATCACGTTCATTCAGACATGAATTCGCGATTTATTTGCGTATAATAAACATTTTATTTGATAAAATTGTTTGTTAACAATATATAAGAAAATTATATGAAAGTTGAGCTATATTTTGTAAGTAGCCTCTCTGCCTGGATCGCGTTTCGCAGTCTAATAATATCTAGCAATTAACGTTGAAGTTAATCTGTATTAATTTAAGTAGCTTGTAATTACGTAAACAGTTATAATATTCCGTAGGAGTCTTTCCATTATACGAAGATTAATTATTATTTAATTTCATTTTCCTTTTATGATGAAATATTTTCAATGTTAAGTATATTTGCTTGAATTTTCGGCATGTAATGGGCGTAATTTTCATTTGCATTTTTGAAATATTTAATGTAATATTTTAATTATGTTATTAATATTAAAGGTATTTTAATTACGCATATTTGCATACCGTATGATATGTTTCGTTCATAATATTTTTCACAAAATAAAAAATCTTTTAATAAAGTCACAGGAAAAAGCTTTTGCGTCCCGATTTTTGTGTACACATCAGCTCTGTTATAAACAACCTTATTTGTTTTTTATTTGGCTATACGACAGAGCATTTAATTAAAAATTGCTTGTTTATTTTAGCCTCTTGTAAACAACTTTATATTTATAGTAGTACCTACATGTATTCTATTCCTTGTACAAAGTGTTATAAATATGTATATTATGCTCTTTTCGTTCATAAATAATTATAATGTTCTCTCTCTCTGCTTGTTTTGTGTGTGTAAGTGAAAAAAAAGGTCCATTTAATTAAAACTTATCTCCACGGCAGCACAACACAAACTAGAGGAAGTTTCCAGAACACTGGCTCTCGGGACATTAGCAAAACATAAAGCTTATAACTTATAATCTCAGTCTTGTTTAGAAAGCAAATAGATTTTGAGCGGATAGTAGCAGACTAAACAGGAGTTGCAACAGTGGAGTTGCTCCAAACAGTTTTATGTAACACAATATTGCAAATAGCACCAAAGTTTCGGACTTTGTATTCAAACTATATCGGAGCTTGTAGGTATTCCCAAACAAGCTGAAACCTGAACTCAAACATTTATTCATTCAACTTACCTTAACCTCTTTCAAAAGCGCTTTGTACATTCATATTATACAACATGGGAGCGTATTGGAAAACAGTTTCTATGTACCCTAATTAGTAGAGCATAAACAAAGAGTTTTTACCTACTATCTTTTTCCAAGGCAAGGAAACCGATATCACCTGACATTGATTTATGGATTCATGGGACATGAATAATGTAAGTAGAAGCAGTATGAGAATCTACATTTACAAAGGTTTTCCATTCGTTGTAAATAATTGTACATTTATTTTCTAAACAACTTATAATTCCCTTAATACCTAATCTATTAAATGTTCTGTTTGTTATTTTACTCGTTCGGAGAAAGATGCGAGTTTTAATTCGTGTAATTAGACTCAGATCAACAGAGTTAAAATGAAATGATTTAATTCGTTTAAATTTTCCTGTATAATTGAAATTTAATCAACTAGGATTTTCCTAGAACCTGATTCACATTTTTATTAGACGTAACTTTTGCAAGGGCAGGCAATATTCTCATAGAATTTCAACCCATAAATTTAAATATTAATTAACCACATAGCATCTATAAAATCGAGCTATTCTAATAAGCATTAAGCAACGAAACCACCAATTTTCCTGTACAGGGAAATCCCAGGTAATAATTACAGATTATCGGAAGCTACGATATCAGCAATCGATATTTTAGTACCTATAATTATTATTTACAGTACATATTGAAAGTGGGAGTTGATATTCCCGTTTTTATTCTACTTTTCTTGAGTTTAATTTGCATAATTTTCTGTAATTTCATGACCTACATAGCGATGAGATTGAAGACTTGCTTACGCAAATGCATGTGTAACCCAGTATTCCTTTATACGCGAGTCTGGTGCAGCCATACTTAATTAACTTTGGTAATTACATCTCGCGCTATCTGCAGCCACAGTACCTACAATATATACATTAAACCTTGTGTTTGTTTTCTTATCTTAAAGATTGGTACTAGGATAAAGGATGGACAAGACTGAAATAACTATATGAATACGCCTTTAGGCTATGCACGTCTTGGACCCAGTTGACCTTTTGAAACGACCTTCTGGATTATATTTTAATGTTTGTTTTTGTTTATTTGTATTTGTTGCTTTGGCTTACTTTATGTAGGTTTATTCGAAAATGAAATTGAATAGAACTGAAATGTAAACGGACAAAGAAAATTATTGATAAGTTTCACTTTTATTTGCGCTCTCATAAAAATAAGTCCGTAACTAATACGGCCACTACGGCTCTTAATTTTAAAATTCCTCTACACTTTTTTACAAAAACGCTTTCAAACTTATTTCTCTCATTAATGAGTGCCTCTAGAACTTTTGCGGGTATAATCCGGCCCTGAGAATGAAGTGAACTGATTGTAAAAGGGGATGCTATACAAATTTGTGCCTCCTACTCAATGCGAGGCGTACATCGTATTGTTGATATCGTATCCTTTATGCCTCTGAGTAATGACGGTATGGGAGCATTTATAATCACAATCCATAAAGAATAACTATCTCTATCTAGTTTGAGGTTTTTTTTAAGTATTTTCTTCTGCACTAGTTAAATTGAATCCAGGCTAGTATTATAAATGGGAATTGGGAAAGTAATACCTGTAATAATACGCCTATAAATCAAAATGAATACAAATCCCTTAATGCCAGGTAGAAGCCCTAAATGGATTTTTATTTTTAGAATGATGGAAGTTTGGAAGCCAAGATTCCTTGTTGCGAAAATGAAACTAGATTTAAGCGTCGACCAAGGGTTAAAGTTAGTTTGGCCAACTGTTGTGTTCATGTAGAGTGAAGGTGAAGCCGCGGGCGGAAAGCAATTAGTATCAAAATATATAAAGAACATAACGTAGATAACCTATACCGAAGTAGATTCTTTTCGCCAAGCAAAATAATATTAATGTTATTATTTTGTGTGAATTCTCAGTCTGGTTTGTGGAAATATTGGAAGACGATACTAATATACCCTTACTGGCAACGAAATAAATTACATGTCGAATATCGCAAGTGCTTTAGGATCAATCAGAAATTCTTGGCAATATTTTCAGACAAATTGTCTGCATATGTACATTCATATTTTCTAACACGCTTTTATTTCTTTTATATCTATACTAGCTTTCCGCCCGCGGCTTCACCGCGTTTTCAAAGAAAAATCAGCATAGTTCCCGTTCCCGTGGGATTTCCGGGATAAAATCTATCCTATATGTTGTTAATCCAAGTTACCTTCTATAAGTGTGCTAAATTTCATTGAAATCGGCTCTGTAGTATTTGCGTAAGTGTAACAAACATACACACACACATCCATCCTCACAAACTTTCGCATTTATAATAGTAGGATTATTACAAAGAAGGAAGTAGGTTTTGTATGTGACCAAAACGTTTTATGTAAGCCACTCCTATGGACTCGTTCTTGAGCCGCTTTAAACGGAATCCTTCGAACGCGAGTCCCACTCGCACTTGGCCGGTTTTAATTTTTTTAACTAAGTAAGTACATTAATTATTACATCCAGGTATGCGCCGCTCAGCACAAGGTCCAGCTCCCAGAAGCTGTGTACTTTGCGGCGAAACTCCAAGACTCTTGGCGCCTCTACGAATCTGCTTCATGTGTAGGAACGCAGCTTGCCCGAAGTGTGTTATCGACACGCCACCCCATAAGTGAGTATTTAAACAAAAATATGTATAAATTTTCTTATATTTTAAGCGATTCTCTTCTTATTCCATGCAAGCATGCAAAAGTGTTGAATTTTATACCAACTTCGATAAGGGAGGTTATTTTAAGATACTTATGCATAATATTAATTTCACGTTTTTTGTAACCGACTCCTTTAGATTTTGACCCACTTAAATTCACACTATGTACAGTTATTTTATAGTAAGTACGAATATTCGTATTCACAGTTGCACGTGTCGCCTATTAACGGGTTGGTGGGTCGGCGCAAACAAGCCACCGACCCTGGTGCCCAGCGAAAGCCACTTTTTTTATAAATTTTAAATATAAAAAAGTATATAAAATAGCTCGCTACAGAAGTTTCCGTGATAAAACATGAAAAAATGTGTCAAGTGGCTATCGCTAGCCACCGCGCAGTGGCTGTGGTAGGCTGTGGTAGGGTCTGTGCTGACCCTAAGTCTTCCCTAAGTATTTACAATGTTGATATGACCTGACCGGTATGTGTCAAAAGTAACCTAGTTGATAATTTTCAGAAGAGTAGTTACGAATTTTGGAGCAAACAATATTTAGAGTGAAATTTATTAAGTGCTCACTGGTTATTATCACAAGAGTCTGACAATTAACATACAAAAATAATAGAATATAATATTGTATAATTTATTTATTTTTATAAAAGGCTTCTGTTAAATTTGAGAGAATTTCAAAATAGATATAATTTAGATATGAAAGGGTTATTTTCCAACGAAACTCAGAATTTGAACACTATTTTTTAAGTAGATAATAAAAATTTCATAACAAGTCAAGCGCAAAGTAAAAAGCGCCTGAAGTTAATTAATTACCCAAGAGCTTAAGTATGCAGTTTGCAATTATGAAAAAAAGATGGATGGAAAGATGCATTTTATTAAAATTTAAGCTTTACAAAATTACCTGTACAGAAATAAGCTGTAAATTTTCATTATTATGGATTACACGCTTATTCATAATAATTTTTTTTTAAATATCTATACTTTTCGAAGGAAATGGGAGATTTTCTACGATAAGTAGCTGGCTCTACATTTGTTGAACTTTCATATTGTTTATTTATTTTTTATTTTTCTTTATACAAAATTTTTTCTGTAACTACAGGAAATCCTATTTGATACACTATAGGTATAACAAGAAGCACCGTAAAAACTCTTCAAAAATTTAATCCGAGAGATTCACGCTATTACTTTTTTTTCTTTCATCTTCTTTCATACAATCTATACACGCGCGAATAAATACCGACTATTAATTTTATTTCCACAGATAAAAAAGCCAAATGTCATTACTATTTCCACAGCCACAGATCACCAATATACTCGCGTGAGCAATACATGTGCAATCTGTGCGCTGAAACCCGGGAAATGTGGAAGAAATCAGGCGCTTGGTTCTTCAAATCCTTGCCTAAGTATATTCTGCCTGAGAGGAAGACGAAATATAATGATACGGAGTTCTCGAGGTCTTTGCAGGTGAGAATTTTTCAGCAACATTAATAAAAAAATACATAAATAGTTGGTAAAAAGCATAAATTTTTCTTTAACGGTGAAAATATAATTAGGTAAACCTACTTAATATTTAAAAAATACGACATTAGATACAACATAGGTTTCATGTAAATTTTAATGATACCTTTAAAATGTAAAATATTCTTTCATTAACTTAACTAATTAGTTTTAATTTTAGTCAAATTCTTATGTACAAAATGTTTTCAAACAAAAAAACTTTATTTTCGTTTCCGCGTAAACTTTCTTAATTAATTAAGTCATCGTTGAAATTATATTTTTTTAACCTATGTAACTTTGGTCGTTTAAATACATTGCCATTTTGTAAAACATGTCGTTGTAAATTACAACTTTACCCATAATTTTCTATCTACGGACCTTTTCGCTTTTTAATATGCTAATTGAGTTACATCCACATTTTGTACGGACTGACGGACACTCGTAATAAATATTTAATGATGCAAAAAGAATACGTAGTAAATTATCATAATATGAGAAATAGTAAGTCAAGTCGCAGATTTTTTTGTAGCCACATGTATCAAACTTCATTTGGGAACATGGTCTAGCCTCTAATACCTAAACTAACTTAACTTTTACAATGCCAACGAAATATTCCAAAGATATAATATTATCGTCACTATTAAAATAAAATCAAATAATTACATAACGACACTATTTAAAACTTACCAAGTATAAAGCTAAAAAGTAAATTAAATTTGCATTATTTCAGCATTTTCCTACGTAATCATGTTATTCCTAATTCTAAGAAGGGGCATGATATTTCAATAAAAGCTCATTTGTTCAATTTACCAAACCCACGTTATATTTGACATATATTTCGATCCCCTTTTCCTATGCCTTTGCATAATATTCCATATTCATTACTGTTTTCGCAATCTACGATACGATAAATTCGACCCTACATTGTCAGACTTAAAAACAACGGTAAATTAATATATGTTTTATGTAGACGCACTATCATATAACTAATAGTCTTTAAATTTTAATATCATTTATTGCAATCAAATGTTTTGATATTCTTTATTAAAATCCATAAAAAATTGATAATATAAAATGGGTTGTATTTTACGTAAAAAATAAATATAAAATTATGATTTATGAAGCAGGAAGCAGGTATCGCAAAGAACCCAGCGTTGTTATTCAAAGGTGTCGTTTACTAATAATACATCATTCTCGATCATTCACCGAATGAATTGAATAATTCATTTTTCATAATATTATAGGGAATACTTTTTTATTAATATACATATAAATATGTTGTGTTGTAAATGCAGCGTCAAACGAACATAGAGCTAAAGCTAGAGCAAGAGCATTCTTTCGTGATCTTGTAGTGCAAACGAAAACTGGTATTCAATGTTGTTCAGTATGAGAACATTGCATCTTGTCGAACACACAAAGAATTTGATATAGTGGGGTTAGAATGACCATTCGCTCGTTTGTTGCAAATGCACCGTTAGACACATAAATAATAGAAAAAATTCGATTGCTCTGGCGGAATCATGGGATGGCGTAGAGGTTAGGCATCGCCACGGAATGGTGAATCTCGCCTTCGAATCCCGCCTCGTGATCGATTTTTTTCTATTCTTTATTAATATATATTTCGCCCATTACAAAAACAGGAAGCTGGCAACAGCAGCAACGAAAAAACAGATTCAGAGCCGAGTTCCCCGCTAAGCTTACACGCGCCATCTTTCTCCAGGCAACCAAGTAACACGGATAGTCGGAAATCTGTCAGCATTTCGCAGGTGAGTGACGTTCCATTTAGCCGGGTTATATCTCTTGGGTAATAATGTTTTAAGGGGAACGTGATATGTTTTTAAGTGGTGGTAGTAAAAATTGGATATGATTTTTTTTGTATATTTATGAAGCGCTTCTTCTTAGGCCGCTATCTGAGCTAACCGTCAGGCGAGATCGTGGTCAAGGGCTGTCCTATACCTAACCCTAAAATGCTATGAAAAAAAAAAATTCGAAACCCGCCTCATAATGGAATGTCCTTTTTTCTTAAAAATTTTTTATTTGAAAAATTTTATTGCATTTAACTGCTATAAAACTAAAAATTAAATTAAGTTGGAATTAAGTATTTATGTAGATATATAGTAGTAGGTATAGCTACCTGCAGAATAAATTTTATAAACATTGAACCATTCGAATCTTTATTTACCATTAAGATATAACGTTGGTACCTATGTATAAATGTTTTCAGGAATTCACTCAATTTTAAACCATATTTTAATAAAATCCCAAGACACTTTAGCGCTATACTTTAAAGAAATATCAACCCCTCCGCTAGGGTAACTCAATTCATTTTGTAGCACGCTCGGCGTTGTAATATAATGATATAAAAATTAGTGCAAGGTTCTATATCATAAACCTCTTTTGTTGATCAAATAACATGACATCACGAATAATAAATACTATATCGAAGTATGGTATCATAGAATTTCTTTCGTTTCATTAATTAGGTATAGGTACACAGTTCAATATTTGTTTATGACACAATTTAATTTAGGTTTATAGCATTCTAATGCTCATATACGAGATTTTTTTAAAGAACAAAATATTTGATCACGAATAAAATTCTAAGCTCAGTAACCAAACTTTGTATACCTAATACCTATAGCTTTGTATATTAAATACGAACTTTTCTTACTATTTCTATTTAGGTATCTTCCTATATTTCGAGTTAATTATATACCCTATATATGCATTTTGGTCATTACTCAACTGTTTAACATTAATGAATATGTATATTTATGAAAACTAATAGCTTATCCAAATATTAAACAGTACAATAATTTAATTCTGTCAGTTTTGAAACAATAACATAAATTAATACACATATAAATGAGAATATACTGCGATATTATGATAATATTTACTTGCGATATAACACGATAAAAAGATCGTACATTTTGGCTACCATAATAGATTCTTGGAAAACCTTTGACTTTCATAAATATAATTGATACTAATCGAAAGGAATTTTTATTAAATTTTCTTGGAAGATCAATAGTACGATCTCTAGGTTTTATAACTCATTCCATTTATTTTTCTCAAAATAACATTTATATCTTTACCAAATAAAAAAACAAATATTAACAACTAGCGGTTCGCCCCGGCTTCGCCCGTGGTACATATTTACGTTTTCTCTACATAAGAACCATCCTCGTACTTCAAGGAATATAATAGAAAAGAATTATCGAAATCGGTTCAGCCGTTTACACGTGATGCCGTGACAACGCGAAACGGGTGCAGACCCGCCGCCTTTTTATAGCTCCCGCCGCGAAGCGCGTCGAACGCGGCAACTGATACACAAAAATAATCCTTATGGCATGATTTTGTATTCACGCGCGATGACTTATAGCGTATTTCATGTATAACTTTGGTGTTTCTACACCGATTTACATGATTCTTTTACTATAACCTGCCCAGGAGTATGAAGAATAATTGTGCCAAATTTGGTTAAAATCCGTCGTGTAGTTTTTGTTTCTATAACGAATATACAGACAGACAGACAGACAGACAGACAGACAGACAAAAATTTTACTGATTGCATTTTTGGCATCAGTAGCGATCCCTTATCACCCCTTCATAGTTTTTTTTTTAATATATTTCATGTACAGAATTGGCCTCTCTACAGATTTATTATAAGTATAGATAACAATTTAGGACTTGGGAATTTTAGTAACAAACACTAATGAACTTTTCACTAAAGGAAAATCACGGTAAACATGTGTCACAAAGCTCAAATTTTGAATTTTTCATTATTGGGAAAATCGAGCATGCATTATAATATTTATACAGGATGTCCCGCTGTCGGTGTACTAAGTGTCTAATTTTTATTATTAGGAAAATTCTTAAACAACAAAACTACGTCAAATTCTGAGTATTTTTTACGTACGTAATCAGCATAATATGCAAAATTGTAAGCCCTTTTGAGCTTACACCAACCTTGGGTCACCCTGTATAATATGCATGCTCGATTTTCCACACACGAATTAAGGTCACGTTTTCGGGTGGTTTACTCAAAATATCGATGACATAGTGGGATGTGCATATCCTATTTCGGCATTTAAGAGAGCCAACCCTTATCATTCTTATCCTACTATTGTGTCAAACTGCCAGAGTATTGAGTTATCTACTTATGGTGTTGTGGAAATTGTTTCCACTTTATTGACGAAGGCCTACAAAGTATGGAAAAGTGCAATGATTTTATCCTTGATGGATATCATGTCTAAAATCATTGCTTCTAGGACATTTCATAAGATTGCCTTTCTTCTCGTGATAATAGGGACATAAATAGATAGATCAGCCTTATTTTTCGAATTCATCACTTCTCAAACCCGCGACTTTTTTTTATAAAATTTAAAACCCTTTATAGCCTAGTTACTGTTGCTATACAAGTGCTTTACAATTTGTAAATGAATATTTATTCATTACTAGCTGCTCCGCGCGGTTTCACCCCCGTGGCTCCACTCCTGTTGCCCGTAGCGTGATGAAATATAGCCTATAACCTTCCTCGATAAATGGGCTATCTAACACCGAAAGAATATTTCAAATCGGACCAGTAGTGTCCGAGATTAGTGCGTTCAAACAAACAAACAAACAAACTCTTCAGCTTTATAATATTAGTATAGAATAAAGATTATAATTTATAACTGGCGGCCTTGGAGCGGTAAATAATTTAGATGCCTCTACCTACAAATAAAAACTTTATTCGTAAGTCCTCGTATATATTATTTGTGACATAAGTAAAACCCAGTAAAACCAAAAGAACATCCAAATGCCAGTGTTATTTAACGTACAAGTCAACAAGTCCTTGTGATGTCAGTAAAAATAACATCAGATGAACCTTCGGGCCAAGGTCTTTATATTTGTAGGCGTAGCTTGTCTCAAATGGTAGTTACTTTCATTTGATCATCCACAATTTGGATCAAACAGTTTCTGTATTTTGGTGCTGTAATTTTTGCAAATAATAAAGTGGTATAATATATGTAGGTTTTGAAACTGAGTTTCTAAAATTTCGTGAGAAATGTCTCTCGTTGTTTACAAAATTAATGGAAAGTTATAGGCAGCTATAATCGTAAATTTAGTGCCCACCTATGTATTATTTATTTTAAATCGATATAAGATCGATAATATAAGGTTAATCGATATAAGGTTATGTTGGTTACTTTATAATAAATTTGTATGCCCTAGAAACATAAATTCATATTTTTGATACCTACGCGCTTTTCACGAATAGATTTTATTACTTCAAAGTCGTTAACCTTTAAATAAGTAATTACTAGAAGCCATAAGGAAATGTACTGGATATTTAATTTTCCGGCTCTTAAGTGATCCCTGACTCAATTCATTAAGGGACCGCCCGTAAAACTCTTTATTCCTTACGACAAGTACTTTTTCTTTCATAAAAAGATAATAATTATAATATTTCCCTAAATTATTTCTCATTTCAGTAGCTTTGATATTATGTTATCTTGTAATAAGCTTATTGGACAAGAAAATTTAGAATTACTTCAGTAATAAAATCCAAAAATACATTATATATTGTAGAATGAAGTATATAATAAATACAAAATAAATATATTCACCCACAAATATTATAACACATATAAAAATACGTTATAAGTATTCGTATTTTTGTTTGGATCTTTTGAACTTATATAGGTACTTAATATTTTTCACTAAAATAAATTCATATTATCCCTATCCATTAGAATAACAAGCGCTATTTTCTTTCAATCGAACAACTTCGATCTTATAAAATTACAACAACCTTTAAAAATGTACGTTAAGAAATATGCAGATCTTTATACCTACTTTACTATGCTTTCAGGCTTCAGTTAGCATTTAAATGTGTAATTACCTGACAATCCCTCCTAGCATTATCTATCTATTACGTTCCTATTATTTCTTTATTCTCCAGTTACAGTTCAATATTCTTTAGAATAGATGTAATAAAAATATACTGGGAAATTTTAAAACTGTTTCTAATCATCCATACAAAATTAATGACCTCAAGTCCATACAAGTAACGTCAGCATACTGACAATATTATTCCGTATGCTGTTTGTCCCTAGGTCTGTATCTAGGTCCCAACGTTTATTCTAGGTTCGAGTGTAGGTCCCACGCGTTTACAATGCTGTTTACGTAGGCATTCAGGGTGAATCGAAATTATTATCAATAAATTAAATATTTTGCGAGTAAATATCACCAAAAGTTGGACAGTTTGTCTTTTTAGAATCATTGTAATAATCAAACTGTTTCCCGTTCTTAGTACTTACATTAGACTTGTTACTTATAAAAAGTATCTCAATCTTGTGCTTGCGACAAACCTAATTGAATAAAAGTGTAAAATAATTAAAAAAAATATGTATAACTTAAACCTTTTTTTCTTATGGTGGCAGTACACATTGGCCCAACGTGTTGGGCCAACGGGTTGGGCCAACGTGTAGAGAGCTA
>CAJQZN010031426.1:2426-22195 GCA_907164685.1 Colias eurytheme | reverse complement strand
CAGTAGTACCCACCTCAACGCTTCGCTTATGAGGCGTGCAAAAGAATAATTATCGAAATCGGTTCAGCCGTTCTCGAGTTATGCGCTTACCAACACATTTTGCGATTCATTTTTATATATAAGAATATATAGGTATAGCACAGTACTCAGTATAGGCTAGAATTATAAAGCTGAATATGAAGTTTGTTTAAGTATTAGTTGATATCATGTTGATATCTTAGGAAATACGGTTCTGATTTGAAACATTCTATCATCACAAATTTTACTATCGCGGTATTAAGTCCAACGGAGCTTTGCGGGTGAAAAATATAAATTATATATTATTATTTCAACGTCTAACAATAAAACAACAATGACAACAGGTCAAAATCATTGTGTTTTTTTTGTGGACTAAGTAGGACAGTGCCCCAGGGTCCTCGAGCCTGAGGGGAGATTTTGTAAGCAGAAAATATCGATCGAACTGAACTTTCGACAATATATCCCAGTTCCAAAATAAATGTGACAGGTGAATTAGCTGGTCATGGCTTCGGGTTACGAATTAGCTAGTCAATTTTTTTTATTGTTCGTTGAGAGGCCCTATTTTTTGGAAGGATTTTTGCAAAATACTTGCGGATCTTCGAAAATGAAAAGTACATTTTTATAAAATAAAAGTTTAAAATTAAAAGAAAATATGTAGGTCACTTTCTCTCGTGGATCTGTAACAGTCAATTTAATGTAATCGATTCGATTGGCCAAGTTACTGAATTTAGTATTGTTTCTTTTTAAAAGATGGCGCTTGAAGTCATAGCATTTAATTTGCAAAACGAGGCTTAGTTTTGCTTCAAAGAAACTCGCGTGCAAAATCTGTATATTTTATTAAAGTATTCCTATAGCTCATGTGTCATTCTGATGTATAATCTTTTTTTATATATAAAAATGAATCGCAAAATGTGTTGGTAAGCGCATAACTCGAGAACGGCTGAACCGATTTCGATAATTCTTTTTTTATTATATTCCTTGAAGTACGAGGATGGTTCTTATGTAGAGAAAACGTAAATATGTACCACGGGCGAAGCCGGGGCGGACCGCTAGTCTTATATATATAACAGTCTTATTATAGTAAAGTTTCATCCAAATCGGTCTATTATAATACATGCATCCGTTCATACTTGCAAATATTAGTAAGATTTCATAAAGATACTCTACAATAATTTTTATATGAATTCAAATTATGATAAAACGCCTTTTTGCTGAAAATAGCGAATAGCCTTTTTCGACCTTTGACCCCACATTACTTCTTTTCCAGGTAACGGATCGATGAGGACTTTTTTTTGATTGCATTTATGATTGCGTTTTCGAATCCAGACATTTTTCGACTCTTTTTATCTGGTGCAGATTATTGTAACTATAAGCCTATTTGGTTTCGTTTGACCGGCCTGTAACAACCTACTTAAAAATCCTTAGATTTATGAATTCTCTTTGAATCTTTTGATTTATATTTTTTTATAAGTCAGGGGATGGGGTTTGGGGAGACGTTTTCATATTCAATTTTTATATTGTATTTACTAGCTTTTGGCCCGCGGCTTCGTCCGCTTTGTGTAAAACCTAATAAATTATACACCTTACTCTTGAATCACTCTATCTATTTAAAAAAAGCCCATCAAAACCTGTTGTGTAATTTTAAAGATCTAATCATGGATATTATGTACTGATTTCTCCGATAGATTACGATTACTCAGGCTATCTGTCTTAAAAAATATTTTGGAAGACTTACTTTTGTCCATAAAAGGCCGGCAAAGCACCTGTAACACTAGCCCACCTGCTCCTTTGCTTGCTCTGACATAAAATAAAGACTTAGGTATATATACATATACTACTAGTGGTCCGCCCCGGCTTCGCCCGTGGTACCTACATGTTTAAACTGTCGATCGAACTGCACATGGTGTGCGAATTTTATTATAATCGGTTAAGTGGTTTAGGAGTCCATTGAGGACAAACATTGTGACACGAGATTTATATATATATTAGAATAATCTGTCATGTATTCTTAATTCTTATGTACAAATCATATCTTTAAAAAAGTATTTTACTTCTTACATCTAGACCCTACTTTACCCCATACATATCTACAAGTCAAAAAATAATACATGCTTTCATAAACGTACCTACCTTTACATCTGTACTACCTAGGCACATATATCCTTCAAGTCTAAAGTCTGATATTGATTCCAAAAAAATCTCTTTACGCAGTCGCGATGTTATAAAATTTTTTATGACCTCCCTCCACCCGCTATATAGAGGGAGGTCGATATAAAATTTCTGTATTAACTTTTTCTGTTTACGTTTTTGAAGAATGTTTGTGTGTTTCTTTTGCTATGTAGGTACTCTAGTAATTTGGAGCATGGGTTTGGTCTATAGTTTTCATAGGTACTGTTTGAAAATTAATTTATACCTAGTATACTAAGGAACTCATTTTTTATATTATTCAATCATACTAATATTATAATACAAATCCTCACAAACTTTCGCATTTATAAATGTGTCTGTGTGTGTGGCTGTGTGCTCGCCTTCACGCAAATACTACTGAATACACCGATTACAATGAAATTTAGCACACATATTATATTATAGGGTAACATGGATTAACGCATAGGATCCCGGAAATCCCACGGGAACGGGAACTATGCCAGTTTTTCGTTGAAAACGTGGGCGGGCGGGCGAAGCCTTGGGCGGAAATCTAGTACCTAAATATGGCTACCTATAATATATGTAATATATGTATAGTAAAATTTAATTTTTCGCAGCAAGCTCAAAAACAACTGCACCGATTTTCGTTGTTATCACAAATTTAAAACGTGGTTCTCGAGTCATGTTTTCGTAAGTACGTATATAATTTGTAAAGTTTTACACACGGGTGAAGTCGCGGCCAGAAAGCTAGTGTATTACCTACTTATATTGAAAAGAAAATGTGAAAGTTGATAAGTTTTCTAGTTTCCATTGCTTTGCTCAGTTTTACTAGATGGCGGTGTTAGATATGCCCATGTATTTATTTAGTTTTAATTATGTACTAGTTTACCGCACGCGACTTCGCCCGTGTTTTCAATAGTTTCCGTTCCCGTGGGATTTCCGGGATAAAACCTATCCAATTTGTTTAGGTATCCCAGTTACCCTATATACGAGTATGTGTGCTAATTTCAATTTCATTGTAATTGCTTTAGTAGTATTTGCGTGAAAAAGTAACAAACATACATACACATACATCCATCCTTACTTTCGTTCAACATCTTAATTTTTTTTATAAATTTTCGTTTTTATAATATGTATTACCTACTTGTACTTAACTAGGATAGGATAGGATACTGTGTAATGCTGGCCAGATTTAGATGGTTTATTTTATCAATGTGTTCTTTTTACTTTTACTATAATATTAACTATTAAGTTAGTTTTTAACCTATTGGCCAATAAATAAATAAATATTTCAGGACAATTTTCACACACGGCAAACATCTGCAGCAACATCTATGTTCATCACAAAAATATTTGCTCCGGGTGGGAATCGAAAACACGACCTCTGACTTGGAAGGCAGGGCCACTACCAACCAAGCCAACCGGTCAGAGAATAGGTACAATAAATGAATACAATCTTTTACTTGTAACTCAGAATACTTGTAAATGCTTGTAAATTTAACGTGTGCCTCGTGTAAATGTAAAAGCTTCGATGGCATTGCGCTTCATCATGGCTGTAACTTTTAATTTATGGACCTTTTTCAGCTTTTTACATAACCAAAATATACTACCTACTTATGCTAATTACTAAATCAATTTATAACAAGCATTTTAAACAGATCCAAACTGATATTAATTTAAATATTATCTGTTTCCATATTGGTTTAAAAAAATAAGATCGAAAAATTTAAAAATGACGCTCGTTCCGCGTCGCAACCCAAGACGCTAGTCTAGAAAAAAATAAAATGGCCGAGGGTATGGGGAAGGGGGAGGGTTTCTCGAAGTTAGTCCAACGCCATTTCGAAAATCGATGAAGCGACGCGTGTGTGAATTTCGAATGTCTATAAAATTTTATATTTTTCATCCAGTGAAAAATATATCTTATTACGTTAAAATAGGGTTTAAATTACGTTACCATCGTTTGCATGTGTGAGTGTACACATGGAACACCAAAATATTATATGAGGTCGACTCCCGTCAAAATAGATTTTACAGACGCGAAGTCATTATGACAATGTAGATTGCATTTTTTTTCAAAACAGGCAATGGTTCTAATTTTAATGACATTACACTTTTTTTTAATCCATACTAATATTATAAATGCGAAAGTAACTCTGTCTGTCTGTCTGTTACTCAATCACGCCTAAACTACTGAACCAATTTGCATGAAATTTGGTACGGAGATATTTTGATACCCGAGAAAGGACATACCTTTTACTGCGAAATATGTACCACGGGCGAAGCCGGGGCGGACCTCCAGTAGTGTATAAAAAAGGGTTGTTTTCAATACTAACCACCTTGCTTGGGTTCAAAAACCTCTAGCATACATGTGTTAGAAATGGTTATTTATAAACGTAGTAATTATAATCTGTTTACATTTATTTTTGTTAAGGTACGGAGGGTTCTGGGTGGTTAGATACGAGGAATTATAAATGTTATGGTTCTTGTTAGCCTCTATACTCGATTACTCGGTTTCATTATACATAGCCTATTTATGAATACTAATCTTCTTCTTATACATATTATCTTATATATATAAAATTCTCGTGTCACAATGTTAGTCTGCATACTCCTCCGAAACGGTTGGACCGATTCTCATGAAATTTTCTGTGCATATCGGGTAAGTCTGAGAATCGGCCAACATCTATTTTTCATATGTACCACGGGCGAAGCCGGGGCGGACCGCTAGTCTATACTATATTAATTATTAATAATATCATATAGCTGAAGAGTTTGTTTGAACGCGCTAATCTCAGGAACTACTGGTCCGACTTGAAAAATTATTTCGATGTTAGATAGCCCATTTATCGAGGAAGGCTATACGCAATACATCATCACGCTAAGACCATGTATGGAGCCACGCGGATGAAACCACGGGGCGCAGCTAGTATATTATAATAACCCTACGATAGACTAGTAAGATGGGATTATCCTGTTATCCCAATCCTACTAATGCGAAATTTTACGGTCCCAATGGTCTCAATGTTACATACATGTTTGTTACTCTTTCACGAAAATACTACTGGACGGATTTTGGTGAAACTTATGCATTTATTTATGGACTAGCGACCCGCCCCGGCTTCGCACGGGTGCAATGCTGATACTAAATACACTACAGAAAAACTGTGAACGTTGTATATAAAAACATAGCGGCCCGCTCCGGCTTCGCACGGGTATAAAAAATATAGCCCGGCGGCCGGCCGGTACCGCCGCAAATGCTACGTCCCGCAATTTTTAAATCTGTAATATCTTCGAAAATATTCATAAATCATAATATATCTTAAATCATACGGTGTAAAGGGCCATATAGATCTATATTAAATGAACAATGTATTCAAGGTATTTAATTGGTTAAGGATTAATGCTGTATTGGTTAAAATCGCTTCGAAAATTAGCCATTATTTGTCGTAAAAAGTAAATGACAAAAAAAAGTTATTGTGGGTTATCCATAAGAGATAGACATATACCATCGCGGACTTTTCTGTAGACCTTTTTAATGTGTATAATACTTAGTACATTATTTTGATAAAACTCGTAGGGTTCAGCCTGCGTTTGCAATGTAAGCGGAAAAAATGTAATTTTTTACGACATCACATTAGAAACCTCAAAAATAACAGTACTTCTCCACTATTTAATGGATGTTATTATACATATAAACCTTCCTCTTGAATCACTCTATCTAATAAAAAAAACCGCATCAAAATCCGTTGCGTAGTTTCAAAGATTTAAGCGTACAAAGGGACATAGGGACATAGGGACAGGGAAAGCGACTTTGTTTTATACTATGTAGTGATAACACATTGGCTTTAGAATTTAGAAACATTCGATTTTTGTCCGCAAGTTAATACGCGCGGAAAAGCTATAATATTATGTATAAAGAGGAAACATTTGTGGTTTTGTATGTTTGTAATGTTTCACACAGTAACTACTTGACCGATTTAAAAAAAAATTCACCGTTCACGAGTAGAAACTTTATACTAGAAAGCCACATTTTCCTGAGTCAAAAATAACCTATATACATTTTATACACATCAACAAAATTTTGGGCTTTTGTATTTCATCAAATATATAAAAAATACATAAAAAAAACCTACCCATGCCTATAATAGCTTATTTTAGGATCTTTAATTAGGAATAATATTTTATGACATTTTTTTAATAAAAATGTAAATTTTTCGCATAGTCGTGGAAACTAGGATGATAAAAATCTTCATCTTATAAAACTATTAATAATATCCATATAAATATTGATAAAAATCTAAGTAGGTATTAATAAATCAAAGTTGAGACCACTTACATTAATTTACCGACGAAATATAGTTTCTAACTTTTAATTAAATGCCATTTTCCTTGCAAGTTTTCTTATTTCTTAGTCAAAACACTTAAAAATTATGTTAGCCAAGGCACTAATAATTTGTTAAATAAGAAAGAAGAAAGAAAGAAAGAAATAAATTTATTGTCATTTAACAACACAATCTGCCACACAATATAACAAAATACATAAAAAAAAAAATTAAAACTAATTACCTCATGAGTCATGACCCTTAAATTATATAGTTTTTTCAACATCAAAAGAAAAAAGAAGGAGAAAAAAAAAGGCCAAATCAATATACTGCGCGGCTCGTCGGTTGCTGACAAAAGGGGCTGACTCAGCAAATAGTTGTGTAAGAGCCAGGGCCCTTACACAACGCTGGTTTTCAGCAAATAAGCAATTAGCATTGATCTGATTAAAGCCGATCTATTCGAAATTTAAAAATGCAGCACTATTTTTTAATCTCATTTCATTTTTAAATTTGAATGTGGCCAGCAACTTTTTTATACACGACAAAGGTTATCACTTGTCTCAAAAAAGTTTTATATTAAAAAAATCACGACGAAGGTTTATTGAAAAAAGTTTGTTATATAATGTTTATTTCCATGAAACCAATAAGGCAGTAAATTAAAATGCAACTGTATCTCATGGTGCAACTAGCACCGACCGTTATGTGAGAACTGGGCGCGCTGATTTTCCCATCTTTATCTATGTAAACGATTAATTCTTGAGATTTAATACATCTAGCTAGTTTTTGCCGGTGACTTTGTCTGTTAAGAGAAATTGTATGAATATTGAGTTCTAGCGGTTGTTATTAGTTGTATAGCAAGTAGGTAGGTATACGGCACAAGCAAAGCAAGTATCGATGATTGTAATAAGTTTATTTAAGGAATAAATAAACATTTATTTTAATGCGATTTGTTAGTTTCATTTTTAATCCCAACGATTCGTACCTATTATCGCTTTGTAGGGAGCTCGAGCGTGGACAGAAGACTCGTAGGAAGAATACCTACTACGGTAAAAATCAGATTACAAATTATGCTAGCTAATTAGAATGTAAGTAAACCTTCTATAAAATAAGAATTAATAAAATCTATCCCTATTATTACTATAAGTGCGAAAAAAAGGGTAAGTAGGTATTAGACTTTCTAATTAAAATCACAATAGGTATCTAAGAATGCTAGTGGGAGGAGGAACGGAAACAAATTGCCTAAATATCTTTTGTATTGTTTTGTTTAACAAATAACTTTTGTATAGTAAGCTTCAATATAAAAATGCAATCCTACTCAAAATTGCATTTCTCGCAAATAAAATATGTTATCAATGGTCTCCCGTTTCAAGTTTGACCTCGACCACGCACACAAAACCACCCAACACACACACATAGGTAATTGCTGTAAATGTAATTTCATTTGTCACCCGTTCTAAAATCATTTAAATTGTTCAAATTCGAATTTCAAAACGCAATTAGCATAGACATTTCATGAATGAGTAAATTCTTTGGTGGTATTGGCAAAAACAATTGATGAAATATGTGAAATATTATGATACTAAAAATTTCCTCAGTATTGGGTTCAAAATTGTCGCGACGCAGTGAAATAAATCCAATAATTCTAAGAATAGAGCGAGCGCAAAAACATGCTGCAATTATAAGTAATTTGAGTAATAACGTATATAAGGGTGGTTAGATACGAGGCGCGGCGGGTTTTGGAAACGCAACGGTTATTTATTTATTTACACTTTATTGTGCTGGCACTATACAAGTAAATCCTTAGTTAAAACTTATAACTAGTTTAGCGCGAGTGATCTCTTCCAGTTGTTATTAGTCGTAAGAAAATTATACCTAATAAGTAAGACTAATATTTAAGATCTATTGCATTTAACTATGGTACCGATTGTGATGATATGTACATGCATTGTTTCATAGTTTGAAGTAAATGGAGGCACTATAAATAGACTTATTATTGTTGATGTAGAAACCAGACCTCAGAACCGTTTTGAAGGAATTTCTATGGAACCAACTAGAATGTATAAATCTTTCAAACATAATATAATTTTGTAAATCCGGTTATAAATGAGTTTGTTCTGAGATAAAAATGATCATATCTATCTAGTTGTACTAAATTATACGTTGTGGGTAAATTTTATTATGATTTCTTTAGAATTTTTTTTTAATGACATCCATACTGAAAAAGGAATCGGTTTTTACATGAGAATGGGCGAAAGCGATAACTCTGGGTATAAGGCTTTTTAAGGAAGGGCTGGGCAATGAAACGGTAAGAAAAAGATGTGGCCTACACGAGCCTTCGGCTCCCCCCATAACATTTATAATAGTATAATTTCACATGCTACTATTTCAGGCCGATTTTCTATGGGGCTAGCAATTTACAGGTGAGAGCTAGCCCAATTCGTACCGAAGCGCTATTCTTCAGAAAGTATTTTCCCTTGTAAAACTAACTAACTACTAGTCTAAAGAGTATTTGGACCCTTTATTATACTATCATCAAGACCCGACGTCGTACGAATGTAGGTACATGTAATCTGCAATTAATCATATAAATAGTTGCAGTCAAATAAAACAGAGGAACAATTATTTTTGTTAGTTGGGTGATTGGATAACATAATTAATTAAAATTAAATGAATTTCTGAATTATATACAATACGTAAAAAAATGCAAATTTATTCGACAGTAACTTATTAGTTTACTTAGCATACTGGTAACACTAGGTCACTCACTTAGCATTTTATTTCTGCGTATATCTATTTATAGCTTTCTCTGAGATTGTTTCCACGTGTATATATAAATTAAATATTAATGAACCGATTGAAAAACAAATACGAAACATGCGAAATAAAATTATTAGCTGATCTCAGTATATTTTATATACCTAAACTTGGAAACCGCTCTTTTGCGATGTCGATTGAGAATCAAATAAAATGTATCTTCATTCCAAATAAAAATAATGTATACCTATTACTTCTTCTCTAATAACAACAGCCACGCTTTCGATATTGTAAATAAAATGTTTTAATTTAGTTATTAATGATCGAATGTATAGAAATACATAATTATCAGAAGCAAAGAAATAAAGTGAATTTTTCTCTTCGCTCCACAAAATCTCAAAATGGCCAGCTCATACTAATGATGAATTTATAATACATATAACTTGGTTTATTTTTATTTTGAACTAGCGGTCCGGCCCGGCTTCGCCCGTGGTACATATTTACGTTTTCTCTACATAAAAACCATCCTCGTACTTCAAGGAATATAATAAAAAAATAATTATCGAAATCGGTTCAGCCGTTCTCGAGTTATGCGCTTACCAACACATGTTGCGATTCATTTTTATATATAAGATATTATATAATATGTAGGTATATTAAAACGATTTAAATGCCACGACAAAAAACATAAAATAGATGGAAACTTATAGTCAACGTTGCGTTGTGATAAATAGAAATAAAATCAATGAAAATTTAAAGACTTTATTTAAAACGTCATTTATTATATAATTCATAATCTATTTGTTTTTATGCATGTATTGATATCACGCATTTTAACATTTATACAACCTAATAAAATATTGTATATCATATAGAAAATACATGTAAACATCGTTACAAAAACATAACTGTGTAATTATTTACATTTATATGCCTACTAGAGGTCCGCCCCGGCTTCGCCCGTGGTATTTCGCAATAAAAGGTAGCCTATGTCCTTTCTCGGGTATCAAAATATCTCCATACCAAATTTCATGCAAATTGGTTCAGTAGTTTAGGCGTGATTGAGTAACAGACAGACAGACAGAGTTACTTTCGCATTTATAATATTAAGTACGGATTATCTGAGCCTGTATAATATTTAAAATTAATATAACGTGCGAGTAGCATACCATAAATCTTCACCATATAGGAGATTTTCTGTACGTTTGTAATGTTCTCAAAAACTACTTACCCAATTTGAAAATTCTTTCACCTCGAGTGACAAAGCAATTTTTATATTTTTCTAACCGACTTTCAAACACAAAAAGGAAGAGGTTCCATGTTTGTCTGTACTACCTAATTCACCAAAACAATTAGAATTATAGTAGAGCCATTTTAATAGGCAACATTTGACAGTTCAACAAAATTCAACAACGTAACCTAGTAACGACGACATAGAATAACATGATATTTCGTTTTGTTGTAACTGCACATTTGCTTAACTTTTTTCAATTACGATTACATATTTATAATAATAATGACCGATGCAACTAATTTTAGGATTTGATTTTACTGATAAACCATTCTGAACATAATAAACATTTTCTTATTTAAAGAACTGACGTCGCTACAATTTTGTGTCAATAAACCCTTTTTCTTTTTAAATACTAGAGACGTTACTCTAAAAATCGAAATCTGACATCTAGAATCGAATGCATTGATTACTTGGGAATAAAAATCATCATAAATTATTGACATGTGTTTCAAGTTCGATTGACAAATGTTTCAAGTCCGTATCGATTAATTCGCTTTAATCGATGTTTTTAAGCAGGTTACCACCCTATGAAGATAAAATTGATAGACGTCAAATGTTGCCTATTAAATTGGCTCAACTATAAGCGCGTCACACACGGTGAAGATACTATAATATTTTATCTTAAGATACTGTAATAACTATAAATATAACGAATGACCCACAAAATTTCGGGTCATTTGTAACAGGATGGCGGATCTACAGGGGTCTTAGCACGCTATGACAAAAAGAAAAATGATGGTCAGAACGCTGATACCGGATACCTTAAGATACTGTAATATAAAATAGTACAGTAGCTTAAGATAAAATATTATAGTATCTTCACCGTGTGTGACGCGCTTTAGAGTCTCGAATATTCCCCTCCCTCCCTCCCAGTGACGCCATGTTTGCCATGTGCGTAATTGTTTTGGTCACAGGTTTTGGTGGAGTAGAATGTCAAACGATATATTCGACACTTATTGTAAAGTGATTTTAATTAGTTATAATTAAGTACATATAAAAAAAATACCTACCATATAATAAGAGCACTCACTATAATCACTGTAAAGAGCTCAATTTTTTTTATGGACTGCATTCACTTCCTTTACAAATAAAAAAAAAACGAATAAAATTCCAATGTGTGTTAGTGCCAAACACAATAATCTATTTGATCACTCTAAATTTGAAATAATATATTTTATGAATTTTGTAAGTGACCAAAATGTCAGCCCACTAATTCAGAAACAACTTTTTATAATAATAAATTGTATCAAATCAATTGAACTTGACGATTCGTAATGACTATAATCGGAAATTTTATATAATATTATGTTTTGATCTCAGGAAATTTATACACATCTACCTTCATTTTAGCAAGTTACTAATTGACAAAGTTTCGCAAGTAGCGTCTAATACATATTCAAATAACATTCCAACATCAATTTATCGAAAGAATAACAACGGTAAAAAAGTAAAATAATAATATTTAATAATTTAACGCAATATTTATAATTTATTTTCCACTAGGATTCCGCCCGCGGCTTCGCCCGCGCAGTCAAAGAAAAACCCGCATAGTTCCCGTTCCCGTGGGATTTACGGGATTGCGTCATTTTCCCAGGATAAAAAGTAGCCTATGTCCTTTCTCGGTTATCAAAATCTCCATACCAAATTTCATGAAAATTGGTTCAGTAGTTTAGACGTCATTGAGTAACAGACAGACAGACATAGTTACTTTCGCATTTATAATACATATTAGCACATAGTATTATTTAAATTAAAAGTAATACAACATTCGATAAACTCATTAAAGAATAACTCAAAAACAATTCATCGCAATTAAGTACACGCATTAAGTAATTAAACGCTATGTGTTAAAAACCCTAATCGAACGCGTAGAGCATTTTACAATTACAAAAACGTATAAAAAGCAAAACGAATTCCATTTAGTAATGGCCAGTTTCTATTTTCTAAATCTTAACATGAAAATTATAACTGTACTTCTAAGGGCATTAAAAAGTAAACGCGGGCATGACTCGAACAAAATATTAAATGAATTTTTAGATTATTGATTCCAAGTCGGTGACTATACAATTTTTATGTAATAAAAACGCACACACAACCAATGTTAGACACGAACTACACATACGGGAAGTCACGCACACAAACATAGAATTACATAGAAAAACAGCCGTTCTCCTATCACAGCTATATGTATAGAAAAAACTCAAAATACTATGGCTTCGGCTTATTTCTTGATAGGAAAGTGAAACGGTAAAGTACGAAGACGGAAAGGTCATAAGATCTAGTTTCCTTCACATCGATTATACTTCTATCCCATTCTCGCATCCGACCGCTTTCGAGTTTTCCCGTACTCCAACTCAAAATACGCCAAAAATTACGTCGAGGCAAAATTCGAAAACAGTGTGTCGCGTTTCTGTCTACAGTTACCGCGCGCCAGCACCATTTATTATTTGGAATTTTCCAATTCACTGATTATTTTGCCATTCGTAAGTTTTACAAACAAATTCGTATCCGTTTAGCATTTTTTTCGCAAGTTGCGCCAAATATGAAAGTCGTAAGCCGAGTCGATAAGGTCGTTTTTGGTTCGCCGGCTGAAGATAATCCGGCCAATTTAAAAACACTACACCGGAACCGTCTAACATAACTTACATTTGACATTTGAAATCGGCCGTAGTATCATAGAAAATTCTGACAGTTCCGAACCATCACAAGAATAATGTCGTTTTTATTACATTTTTTGATAAATTATTATTCTAGTTTCGATCCGGCGGTGATACAACGGCCTTATCGATTTTCCTATTTAGCGCACCACAGTTTATTGTACTTTTTCGAAAGGTCTACGTTTGTGTGTCTAGCCGCTTTCAAAAATTATTTAAGTGTTTTCTCAACGGGTACAGACGTCGAATGCGTTCTCGTAAATTGGTAGTAATTCGATTCATTACAGTGTTAAATATCTTGTTGGAATATGGGTTAGCAAGAGGAGGAATTATGTGACAGTGATTTTATGGTGTGTGTGTGGTGAAAATTGTTTTTACTATTTTGTATTATACATTCCAATCGTGAAAGTGTTATGTTTAGTGCGTACGGATGCCGATACCCTGTTTGAATCTTGGATGCATCGTGATTCGCCTCACATACTTACATTACTTGTAAGTAAATTTATACTTGGCCACTACTGGTGTATTGATTAGAAAATTAAATATAAACTGGACCAAACAGGGTCAAAGTCCCCGAACAGTTGTTGATTTTCAACTGTTTCATTTTGTTATCAAATTATAACTTCGACTTGTAATATTTTTAATCATTAACAAATAACAGTAGCAAACAATGTGACACCAAAAAATTCCATTATTTACGTTTTATTTTTCATTTATCTGTGTTTATTATGATTGTGGCATGAGTACGATTAAATTACAAAAATATAAAATTAAAGTACCTATTCTCGTCTCGTTAATATATAAATTAACGCAATTTTACATAGGTACATACTGTTATAATTATATACTATATAAAATGCAGCAAATATTGAATTTAAAATTTTAATAACATCCTTAGGTAATAATCGTTTATCAAATTTAATATGGAAATGAAGGTAATTACTAGTTAAGTGTTAGTCACGCAAAATTTTGCCAAAAAATATGTAAATTATAAGAACATGTATGGCTATTCAAAAATAATCTCTATTGTAAATCGGAAAAATCTCGTTTGATGAAAATAATTTAACATATTTTATTCCATATTGCATATTTTGAGTTAGTTGTTGCTAGAAAAGTCTAGTATCAGTTTAAAAATAACTTTTATTATTCTCTATTAAGATATTTTCTTTAACTGGTTTTGTTAGTTTTTTGCACTGTTGAGGAACATTTTTCACTTCCTTCCATACAATAATTATCTCCTCTTACTTCCTGTGAATATTTAAATGTAGTTGGAATTGAATTGGGTTGTCTACAGCAGTATTTAGAATTTCTGGAATAATTTTAAATGTTTCAACTTAGATAGGATAGCCTAAATAGGAATATGACACTAAACAAAGAATTTTTCTCAAACTCAAGATACCTACCTAGTTGATGACTAAGTACAAGGAATTTTGAAATTTCTCCCAATTTTAATTTGATAATAATTTCAGCTGAAACTTCATAGTTCTTCAGTAAAACCTGTATTTTTATAGTCTATAAAGAAATAATAATAAAATCCTTTTTTTAGACTTTGTCTTATGTAAATCTCAATTTGTATTTGATCCTAATGTATATGCACATTAGAAGAGGAATTTTCGAAATTTCTATTCGTTTTTATGTTTTTGAATGTCCAATAGGTATCATAAATGAAAATCCTAGATACTGTAGACTGTTCTGACCTAGATTTAGGATTTAGCGTTCCGGGATCAATTTGTTCCCTGTCTCTATTATTTTATAGTTTACTAGCCGCTCCGCGCGGTTTCACCCCCTCTGTGGTTCCTCTCCTGTTGGTCGCAGCGTGATGGTATATAGCCTATAGCCTTCCTCGATAAATGAGCTATCTAACACCAAAAGAATTTTTCAAATCGGACCAGTAGTTCCCAAGATTAGCGCATTCAAACAAACAAACAAACAAACTCTTCAGCTTTATAATATTAAGTATAGATTAAGAAGAAAATGTTTAAGTTCTTTTTCATCCCTGATCACTTATTTTATCTATTACAGGAATACTTACAGGAATCAAAAACATATTATTCCAGGAAATAATTTATCTTCATGCTGAATTTCAGCTGAATTGATTCAGCAGTTCTGAAAAATCTTTGGTTTTCAATAAAAAAAACAATAAACAAATTATTATAAAAAAAAAAACATTATTTAAAAGGTATAGATAACTAATAACTCTAAATATAATTAGAGCGAGCGCGCACGAGCAACTTTGTCTCCGCAACTATTTTGTCTCCGCAACTATTTTGTCTCTTCACCCATGGGCTAGTATGAAAGTGCGCGCACGTAGCGACGCAACTCCCCATACAAATTGATGGGAGAGACAAAATAGTTGCGGAGACAAAGTTGCTCGTGCGCGCTCGCTCTTAAGCAAAAAGAAAACTGTTATCCTACATGAATACTTAAATAAAAATATACATTAAAATCATTTAAATAACAGTTTGGATTGTAACTGTATAAAAAATTTTCCTTCCACATTGTTATACTTATGTAAATGTTAAGTTTTCTAAATTAAATATTTAATTATTATATAAATTAATAACTTCCTTTTTGCTCATAATTAAAACATTATGTTAAGTTATTCGCGTTGAAATTATATTTTTATGTAAATATTCTGTTTTTTTTTCAATTCAACGATGTAGGGATATTGGCCGATGGCCCTTAATGGGGACATTGAGCTAATAAACTAATGTTAAAGAAGTTTTGTCTTAATCTTGACAGATTAGGGTATGTACATAGGGTATAAATATTATGGATATTGGCCCATAGCCCTTAGTGGGGTTTATGTGAGGTTGTACAAATCTTAAATAACTAAGTTTTTGTCTTATTTTTGCCCCACAGTGGGGTATGGGGCAGATGCATTTCATGTCTCTTTCACCGATCTATTTTTAATCTATACTAATATTATAAAGCTGAAGAGTTTGTTTGTTTGAACACGCTAATCTCAGGAACTACTGGTCGGATTTGAAGAATTCTTAAAGGGCTGGATTTATTTCACAACATGTTTTAATGATTTGATTTCACAATTTTCACAGATTTCTGTTCATCTTTAGAGTTGTGTTTGTTATTCTAAAAATATGTACATACTACCATTCCGCCCGCGGCTTTGCCCGCGTTTTCAAAGAAAAATCCGCAAAGTTCCCGTTCCTGTGGGATTCCTGGGATAAAGACTATCCTATGTCATAATCCAAGTAACCCTCTATTTGTGTGCTCAATTTCATTGTAATCGGTTCAGTAGTTAGTATTTGCGTGAAAGAGTAACAAACATACATACATACATACACATACAACCATCCTCGCAAACTTTCGCATTTGTAATAATATTATGTAGTAGAATAGTAGGAAGTAAGAAGCATGGTTCCCTGCTGCAGGTATGTGAGTAGCCGGATTTAGAAATTCTACACAAAAATCGCGCCCATACTTTTGAAAATCTTTGGTTAGGTAGTTTTATTTGTCCAAATAAGCCGGAGACCAACTGAAATTGTTCCGACCGCCGACCAACCGATTGTTCCAATATTGTCCCTGCGGCAGGTACGTGAGTAGCCGGCATTAAAGATAGAAATTGATGCGATCCTGTAAATTTTATGTGACATTAATTTATTATTTTTTCGGCATTTCCTGCTTAGAACCCCACTCTTGTGGAACAAACTACCACCTTCCGTGTTCCCCAACCAATATGACATGGGAACCTTCAAGAAAAAAGCCTACACCCACCTTAAAAGCCTTCTTCCACCTCAAAACCGGCAATACGTTCCCTAATGTTGTGAACTGTCATGGGCGGCGACTATCACCTACCATCAAGTGGGTCGCCTGCTCCATTGCCGGGGTTGCAATAAAAAAAAAATATATATTTACTAGCCCACGACTTTGTACGTGCATCCCCGGTTTTCCCCGTTCCCGCAAGAATTTTGGGAAATCCTTTCTTAGCGGATGCCTACGTCCTAAAATCTACCTGCATGCCAAATTTCAGCCCGATAGGCCCAGTGGTTTGGGCTGTGCGTTGATAGATCACTGTATCAGCCACCTTTGGGTTTTATATAGGTATATAGATTATGAAACACTCCACTCGCTCGTGAGTGATTCGGCACAATTTTCCAAAACTAGATTTTGTGGTTGTCCATCACAAGTAAATTTCCAAACAAACATTCAAGTCGTCCTTCTTATACATAATAAATTATAATAAAATAGTTTAGATCACTATAGATAGATAGATTTAAAATTTACGTGCGACGTTGCCCTGCGCACCCGCATCTTGATTGAAAATACTTTACTGAAATATAAATCTTAAAGTTATGCTTTTAAAGTCGTTTTTACGTTAAGCGGAAAGGTGAGCGCAATGTATAACTGCACTCATTTTTTGCTGTGATAAATAATTGTGAATATTAAAATGAACCTTATTACATATATATATGTATATGGTATTAATAAATTTAGTTTTTGCGTGATATAAAAGTGCGCACAAAATTGAACAGTGCGCTTGTTTTGCTCTCGATTCTAACTTATCTATTTTAAATCTATAATAAAAATATAACACGTCGAATTATGTACATTAACGATAATTAAAAAAAATATATAGAGAATAAGTACTACCTATGATATTTCGTCCAAAACTGTATTGGAAAAGATGTTATCGGCCTGTTGGTGTATCGCCGAGTATCATGCCGAAACTGCTGCATGGATTTAAATGAAACTTAACATGCTTTGCGTTCATTTTCCAAAGTAGCAGATAGTATACCCTATATTCAGATCCTAGCTGCTCGTCCTGACTCCGCTCGGATTGACCCAGAATAATAACAAAATAAATTTTAGCCTGCTATAACTAGGGCTTATGCTTATTTATCTGATACTATAAAAACTATTATTTTAAATGGATAGTAGATCTCGGCATATTGTAATAATAGCTGTGCTCCGCGGTTTTACCCGCATTGCTCCGCTCCTGTAAGTCTTATTGAGCTGATATATTGTAGCCTATAGCCTTCCTCGGGCTATCAAAGCAGCGTTTCGCGGGGCACCTATTTCTGTGTAGTTAAAAATACAACTAACTTAATCTAACCCACCCCGTTATCCAAACCAAAAATTTCTGATAACGAATTCTCCACATATTACAAAATGCCGAGCGTTTGTAAACGGCGAAATAATACAATTTACCTGCGACATATACATATTAATAATATTATATTCCCGTTTGCGAGATTGGTCTATCTTCACTATCACTACATAGTATAAAACAAAGTCGCTTTCTCTGTCCCTATGTCCCTATGTATGCTTAAATCTTTAAAACTACGCAACGGATTTTGATGCGTTTTTTTTAATAGATAGAGTGATTCAAGAGGAAGGTTTTAGTATAATTATAATTTATGTTTTAGAGTCTAAAACATAAATTAAGACAAAGCGGGCGAAGCCGCGGGCGGAAAGCTAGTTTATAATAAAGAAAGTAAAGTTTGTAAGTGTGTAGCTTGCGGTTTGTTTCTAGGAAGTAATCTCTATTTACCTACCGAAAAAATGTCGAAAATTCTATACCAGTAATAATTTTATATTATCTGACTTGCATAGTTACTTCGTTTTCAAAAGATTATCGTTAGAATTCCGAACCTCGAAAGGAAAAAACGGAACTATGTACAGCATTACTTTGGTGTCCGTCTGTCAAGATCCTTTTTCTCAGGAACGCGTGGTGGTATAGCGAAATTTTTTGAATACTCAAGTCTATCTTGCTATCTATCTATTGCTTGCTTGCTATCTATCTTGCTGCTGTGAAAAAGTCAACCTTATAAGCCAACGCAATCAAAAGCTACAGTCAATTATGCTGCAAATTTTCACAATTTCGACATTCGCAAGGGAATCAAAACCTACAGGGAAATCCGGTGAACACAGAATTTTGAAACTTTCTACGACGCAAGGTCTTATAGCATAGATATAGGAAAATTGTGAAAAGTGTAAATTTACAGTTGCAACTTTTAAATAATAATAGTTTAAAAAAACTAAATAGCACGCTTTTTGCAAATTGAAAAATGGAACAATTTTATCAAATTAGTGTATTGACATCAGTCCTCAATAATCTACAAAGTTTGAACGAAATCCGGCCGTTTAAAGTGGGTCAAAATCGCGCCCAAAGAAGTCGGTTACAAACAAACATACAAACATACAGGTGAAGCTAATAAAAAGCGTGTAAAAAGAGGTGTATAATTTGTGCTCAAAAATTAAGAGAATAAGAAACTTAACGGCCATCTCGACTTCACGGTGGCAATATTATACTTGTAACAATGGCGTCTAGTTACAACTAGTTCTAACTAGGGAAACGTGGTTTAACGAAAAACTGGTTTTAACGGTAACCGTGTATACTTTAAACCATTTTATATCCTTCTTCGATAAATGGACTATCCAGCAAAATATTCAACTCCAATTTAATTAGATCTTATGATCCAACATATCATGTTTAGTCCAACAATGAAACAAAAATTTTATTAGAGATTAGATTTCCGCCCGCGGCTTCGCCCGCGTTTTCAAAGGAAAACCCGCATAGTTCCCGTTCCCGTGGGATTTCCGGGATAAAACCTATCC
>CAJQZN010031425.1:1466-28691 GCA_907164685.1 Colias eurytheme | reverse complement strand
CGATAAAAATCCCCATATTTCACCCCCCTAAAGTCTCCGACACCGATACACAGACACATTGTATATCTCGGTACCTTATCTGGACCATTTGGCATTCATATGAAAGTGAAATTGAAATTCTGGGTCTGACACGCTAATTATTCTCTTCTACGGAGCATTAAGTGGTTCCAGCATTTTTGCAAGTGATTAAACGTAATCTGTAGGTACTGGTGCGTGTCATGAAAGCGTATTTAAATGAATTGTATTAAATCATTCAGATCTCTTTGCATTTGAATGGTTAACTTGTAAGATTTTGCAATCCTAGATCTGATATTGCACGCCTCATAAGCGAAGCGTTGAGGTGGGTACTACTGTCACTTCGCGCAAAACATCTGATTTTTCAAACTTAAAATGTCTTTATGTATCATACATTGCACTTGTAAGATAATACATACACACACATATTAAGAAAAAACACTATTTTTAACGTTCATGATATTTTTGATGTCATTTTTGTTATTTAAACTAGTTAAAAAACAGTTTAAAAAAGTTCTGTCTTGGACGTCCGTGTGTCTGTATGTGCGGATCCTTTTTCTTGTTAACACGATAGCGACCGAAATACTTTACTAATCGAGTCTTTTTTTTTCTCTTACGCTTGAGTATGCTCAGGAATAGTAGAACCCTTTCATTTTTCAGGGTCTGATTCGATGTGGTTTAATTGTTATTAAATAAACAAAAATAATAATTAATAAATATTTATTAAAAAAAAAAAATTATGAGGCGTGCACTTTTGGATTTTCCAAATTATTTTTTGTTATATTTTCTCCAATGAGATTCGTTCCAAATAAAGTTTGTAATAGCGATTGTTCAAAAAAATATGCTTTCGTCGTCAAGTTTAGTTCTCACTCTTTGGTAGTTATAATTATTCTTCTATACTTAATGAACTTTTATAACGAAAGTTTATTAGATTTTAATTCGTGGTATTAATGAAAATGCGATATCTAATATAAATAAAAGCAACATTCGACCCACAATAAAGTGCTTTCTAGAGATAAGAATTAAGGCAATCCAACATCAGTACAATCGCTTTGAATTATTAAGATTGGCGTTAGTAGGACGAGAGTATTCTTCTATTTGGTAGGCAATTTAGATTTATAGATCTCTCTAATCTATCGCACGGTATTGGATGGATATTGTGACTTATTCAAGAAATAGTGTTTGATATTATTTCGTAGTATATTGTGTTCCCTGAAAAGGATTTTATATGCTTTTGCTAGAAGATAAAGGTTTTTTACCTACTGATCAAAATATGTATTGGGAACACCTATATGAATATTGAATTTTGTTCCAGTGCCTTTGTTTGTGTTGTGTTGATTTTATTAAGATGGTTTTGTTGCTCTTTCGTCACATACACATGATAATTAACAGGATCACTCGAACTTATTAAGTCTAGAGACTGTTAAATTGATCACATTAGCTATTATAATTATTAGCTAGCGTATCTAAAGGAAAAAGATTTTAACTAAAGGCTGTAAAATATTTAAAATTACCACCGATGAATGGTGGTAATTTTAAATATTTTACAAATTATTTTATTTTAAATGGTTTAAAGAGCTAGTGTGTAGTAGCTAGTTAGAGATAATAAAGTAATAAAAGTTATTATGTTAAATTTAACGCGTATGCAACTAACTAATGAGTATAAAGTAAACAATATTACCATAATTGATATAGGTCGAATTTGCATCACCTAATTCCCATCCAATTATTCTTTTAAATACAATCCAAGTGAATAAGGTAAAGAAATATTTCAATATCACATTCACAGCTTTGTGCATTGATGATGTGATTCTTATGTTAATTCATTTCTCTAACGGATTATTTGTATGAGCTGCATATTTCTGTGACATGCTTTATTTATATTCTTACGGTTATGTGGGAATTCTCTAATATTTTATTTACTATACAGTTAAGTCTGTGGGGTTCAAACTTCAGAGTTGAGTAAGAGTTATGAACGTACTATGTTATTTGCATACGATGGAATTTTTTTTGAAACCGTGTAACGGGTCTGCGTTGTATTGAAAAAATTATTGATAAAGAATTATTGATGTAGACTCGCTTGCTTGATTGCCAACAAACAATTAAAAGTAAACAAGTAAAACGCTATGTTACGTTTTGGACGCTGCTTTTTATAGGCTATTAAGTTGTAGTTATTCATATTAAATATCTCGATTAACTCGGGAGTTTTTAACGCTATTGAATGCGATCGTTATGCTTATGGGTGGAGTTTGTAATATAATTGTGGAGGGTTTTGATAAATATTGGTTTGGATATTTTATAAATCGAAAAACCAGTTATAGCAAGAGTGAAACATGCTTCATCTGATTGTGATAAAACTCGTATGCGGCATCCGACCGGTGTGCGGTTATTTTGGTCGGTTTTTGCGAAGCTGCGGTCAATCCGAAGAATACTAAGGAAGGAAACCCACATCCTTTCATTGTTTGTGTCATCTGGATTGGCTTTTTGTGTGGATCCTGTTTTGATAGTTGTATGTGATCTGGGAGGAAGATTAATGGCTGATGCGTTATTTGGGTCACAAGCTTATCACCTATATCTTATGAATAATTCACAAGAAATATGTGACACACTTACAGATGTACTTTTGTATTACCAATATAGGTAACATAAAACATGAGCATTCTTAACGTAAACAAACTTTGATCCTATTTATATTTATTTCGGGATTATAGTATAGGTACTTTATTATAAACGTTTTATTGTGTTAAGCGCGATTATGTAGTCACATTTTCATGGCTTCGGAATTATACGTACCTATCATCTTAATCTCCAATTCTTGTGAAGAGCTTCCTACACAACATTGTATAGTTTCTAAAATAGCGCAGTTGTTTGCTATACTTTACAAAGAATAAGAATTTGAATAGATTGTGCAAGGATTAACATCAGCAAGTCAAGTGGCGCCAAAATTATGAAACCACTGTTCGTGTTCAGTCGATAACCCACATTTCCTATCTCACTGCCGCTCGTAATACATTCAGTTTTCTCACGACACCCGAAGTAAATCTGCTGCGGTATAAATTCGAGTTGATTTCAATCGGTCACGGCTTGTTTATGTGTTTTTGCGATACGCCAGTTCTGATAAATTGATCGCTTGCCGGCGAAGACCTTTATTCTAATGGTTCCCATTCTGTAATAACGCTAAAATACATTGTTTTAGTATATACTTAAACAATGTACTCGTATATACTAGTGTATTTAAATGGCAGTTTTATATTGTTTCTCTGTAATGTATTAAGAATCAAAAGCTTTAAAGATTCAGAACATTCAATCCATCAACGAAACTATTCCGGTGCTATTCGGTGGGGATCTAAAGATTTATGCTTTGACACCTTTTATAGTAAGTAGTAAAGTGTTATGGGTAGCTTTATGGGTTCGCGCCGTTAACAGGCTCTGTAAACCGTCTTCTTTCAACGTTTCCAGAACTTATTTATTTAATTAAAAGCTTGCTTGTGCTTGTGTAATTTCAAACTATTTTTATTGAGCACGTTGCTTATTTATTGTAATGACATGGGATGGAAATGGCTGGGGAAAGACGAATGGTTTATTTCTTTACTGTATTGAAGTGTTATAAATAAAATAACAAGCAAAATAATTTGCTTAGATTCTAGAATTTACGTTCATATAGTGCCTCCTTTTGATGATTTTACACGAGTAATGCAAATGATAAAATACGGATAAAAGTGTTAATGAAAGGGCAACAAATATACACTTTTATAAATTCAACCATACGATGAGAATTTAAATTTAGGTAGGTACACGACATTGTAGGTGTAAAACGTGTCTTATAAGAACTTATTTTAAAAAAGTAATTCGTAATCTTACGATGGTCAATTATATAATTCATGAATTATTCATGTATTTTAAATTAAAAATAAGACCAGGGTGCTTTTAGATTTTAATCCAAATCAGTATGCTCAGTTTTATACGTTTTTCAAATTGAAATGTACTTAATTGAATAATCTACTGTCGTGTGGTTTACGATGAGCCGGCGCCAGTTCTTTTTATAGGCAAGGCTTTTGATTTAAATTCACGTTTATTGTCCACTACTACCAGTTTTACATGAATATCACGCTGTACCGACAATTACTAGCAATTTGAATGTACATATCTTCTCGATACTCATTGGTTTTGATGCCAGTGAATATTGGAGTCGAATTTTAAACCATACCATTAAAAGTTATCGAATTTTTATGAAATCGTTGAACTTGAAATGAGAAAAATCTTAATTAAAGCTGGGTTGCATTGAGTGATTTTTTTTGTGTGAAAATTATTAATTTATTTTGCATTGCACTTTTTCTCTTTAATGCAATTGTAAATAGGATGTTGTCATCCTTGCTGCTTCCATAATTAAAAGGTCTTCATATTATAATTATTGAGAATTGTACGTTATTTCTTACTTACGCTCAGTTATTTCATAAAAACACCTATTCTTTAGTAATAGGGATTAAAAACAAAAATCCCACACTCATCTCATTCTTAACAGCATTAAATAGTTATAATCGTTTGTTTAGTAACAATGTTATAAATACTATTATAGACATAGACGCGGCGTTGTTCATTCATAATTATATTCTCGATGTAATAGGAAAATCCGTTTTATTATTTTAGGTTAATCAGTCAAGCCGGCCAGATTGGTGTCAGGATTAAATTTGTATGGTATCTTATTCACTGTTTATTTTATTGAATAAATTCAGAATTAAGTTTTGTTTGCGGTTCGATAGAGAAGGTACTTATAGCAAATGTTTGGACCAATATTTGAATAGTGGATTTCTAATATCTTGCGTAAATAGAAGTAAGTTGTGTAGAGTGCTTATATTATTTTGGTTACGTCACACCCCGGACACTCCATACAAAATGATCGTTTTGACAGTCACACTGTAGAGACTGCAAATGTGTGTGTTAACGCTTTATGGTTGGCACATTTGTGACTAGCGTAAAAAAAATTCGCGTTTTTCTGATGAAATACATCCGTAAACAGCACAATATCTAACCATTTTCTACGAAAAACGATAATCACAAATCCAAAATAATAAAATTACTTTAAGTCAATTTGATTAATGTTGTCAATCTTCGTTGCGTATCGTCCTTGCAGAAAAATATGGCCCATTTTATGTCTGATCGCGCGGGGGTGAGGTAAGTTTAATTTTGGCGGGAGGCGGAGAGTGTCCGTTCTGTAGCGTTTAGCTACTATTATGTATTCTGTGGTTACGTGATATTTGAATTTCTTACTGTCCTAGAGCAAATAACTATCAACACGGATATAACGATTGTTTAGAATGTTAATTGAAATATTTAACTTCTTGCACGCACATAATTTTTGAATTAAAAAAAATACGTTAGCACTTAGAACAATGAAATTGGTTTATTTGAGGCAAGTGATGTGCATGTATATTTTAATTGAATTCTTTATTATGATCTAAGATTGGAACTATCCAACGTTTATTGTATGAATTTACGTTTATAGAGGTTGTTAATCATCTTATTCATATAAGTAGTCGTCCAAAATCATATTTTTCTATCGTTTAGTAAGTGAACTCGTGGGTTGCAACTTATTTTCTTTTTTCCACATTATATTTAGGTTGCGATTGTAACAGCGTGTAGGCGACGAGCGATGAGCAGATTTCTTTTATTTGTATAGACACGGTTTCAAAACTTATTTACGGTTATGTGTGTTCCATATTTAGGTATTTAATGTTATTAATGTTCAACTTTGTTGCGAGTCTTGGCATGAAATGCCTTTTACATAATAATAAGCTCATTATTATAGAAAAAACAGCGTAATGTTTATGAAAATGAAAAGGATATAGTACAAAAGATAAAAACACCGTCGCCAATGTCCAATAGCTTTCAGTTTCGATGATCTATTTTTGAGATGAGGTAAAAAATATGTGAACTCGGCATTTTCGAAGTTTTTACCGCTTAAAGTACACAACACTTAGTACAAGTGACTTTATGATTCACAGCAAGCGTGACTAAGGATACAAGAATGATGTTTTTCTATAGCCATGTGCTTTGATATGTTTGTTTGATGTGTGAATTAAGAAGATATAATCACGTAGCATCGTTGTAATGGGAATAAACTTGCATAATGAGATATAGAGTTCAAAAAGAGCAAAATTTCGAACAGAATATGTAAAATTTGCTAATACATAAATACATATAATGATTTTTTATAATGCTTGCAGTTGCATAGGACTGTGAAATTAATGTCAAAAACAGTTACTATTCTACTAATTTAAGTCTATGATTACACAGTTATGTAAAAACATCCGATAAAAGTCATTCAATATTTTATTATTTTTACATACAAGATTAAACTCTATTTCGCAATTCTTTAATCAATCAATCGCAATAATCTAGTTACCTATTTATTTTATGAATCAATCGGATAACTTGATTACAACCTACACTAGATTGTGACTTAATTGCTCCAGCATACTCTGCGTCAGGACCGAAAACAACGACTTGTTTATAAATGAAATTAATTTGTTATGAAACAGTAGCCAGCCCAGCTAACTCAGTCTAGATAGTAAGTAATTTGAAGTCTATTAATAGCGCCAGCTATTAGACTAATAGTCAAGGATTGGACTTAAATGAGTTTGATATTATGCTCTATTAAACAATTTGTATTGATCCATAAATGTTGCAGTGGAATTAAAGTGTCTCTTTTAGTTACCGTTAAGTGTTAACTGTGTTTTAAATTCTTAATGCATTTATCGTAAACATATGCTAGAATGAATATTCAATTCAGCATATTATACAGTAGCAGAAATACAGTTATTTATGAGAAATTTAATATATAGAAGTTGCGTTCCCGTATATTTTTTCAATACCAGTTCTACGTGATAGTTTAGTATCCACTGCTTGATGATTTATCTCGATGAATGTGTCTGCTGCAGACGCAGTATATTTCTCCATAGAATAATGACTTGTATAAATTGCAGCTAAATCGTGAACAGTTTGTCTGGATGTAATGATAATAAACTGGGTGTGACCGGTTGATGGGCTGGGCTAGGGTTGCCTATGGGTCTAAAAGCTTATCAAGTTTAATGTGACAGGTAAAATTTTTGATAAGTGGGAAGATTATCCAATGCAATGTTGGCGTATGACATTGATTTGGCGTGGAATTGATTTATTCACTTTGACACGCAATGCCATGATACTTCTTTATTATTTGTACACAATTACAGGCCTCTTATTGCAGTAGAGTTATAGATTACTAAGTACTCTATGTAGAGTATTTGACTCCCCATTAGGTAGTCTTATCCTAATTCTTAATGAATCAACGAAGGAAGTATCAATTAATTAAATCCAATCAAGGTGGCAGCCCTACGTCCTATAGCGTTTTGCAGTAGTGCAACAGTTTGTGCAATGTAATCGACAAAACTCATAAACTCAACGAAAGAGCAAGTGTTGGGGTACAGAGGTGAAAGGTTTTATTGCCGTGCGATCCCGATACTAAGTGAATGTTTAGTTTGTTAAGTTTCCGAGTAATTATTACAATATTCATAAGCTATAAATAGTGGGCGAAAGAGACAGACGTAGCAGTGACGAGGATAATTTCTTATGGATGTGCTAGGCTTTGGTTATTCTAATTGAGGACAGTTGTGAAACTATAAAAAAATGTTGAATGATAATATATCTTTAATTGCAATCAACGTAATTGAAACGTAATGATTGCAATCAACGTAATAACGTTTATCTCATACTACTGAAGAAATTCATACATATTTATTTAATTTCCTTGTAGAAAGTCACGGAGATGGAAGTAAGGACGATTAAACGCAAATCGAATATATTTTACGAGACGTTAATGAAAGCGACATTTAATTTAGTTATAAAACTGTTAATTTAATGGTTTAGAAGTTCTTATAAGCTCCTGCAAGTTCAATCAGTACATTATGTTTAATGCTTTAAACACAGCAGTTCTTAAATTTCCTCGAATATCGGAAAAAACAATACAAATAATCTGCTAACATTGAAACTTAAATAGAAACAACAATGACGTAAATCTGCAATTAATTATAGCTTTTATTGACGGGATGTTAACATTAAAATGTATCTGTTTAAATTTGTTACTGGCGAGCATGTTGCACACGAACATTTATTATTAAATTTGCAAGATATAAACAAGGAGCGGGAGTATTTCTTATAGAGGGTACGTAATCAGCGGATGAAATGTACAGCGACGGTGGGACAGCCTGTGTAATATATTTAAACGTTTTAATTGTTGCATTCAATATAAATTATCCAATAAGTACGTACAGTAATGTATTTACTTAATACTTAATAGTACGGTGAATCGTGTTTCATAAAAAAAAATATTTGTGACAAGGACAAGGACTACGTTCGTGTCCATATTCTGTACCATCGATATAGCACACCAGGTGTTACTCGGTATCCGGCACAATTACTTATAATTATTAGTGTAATTATTTTCAAATTGTACCTACAATAAATACCTTAGGTTTATCCGTTGTCCTGTTCCCAAAGCACTTGGTCTTGCTCACTTCAGGACTATACAATCTACATGGTGTTGCATGTTATGTCTTGACATATTTATCTTATATTAAGATCTTACAAGTAGATAATATTATAACAGTTGTTGAATGACGTCATATCAATTGTACTTGCCTACGAGAACGGTGCAGTGACCAAAAACGCGCTTGGCCATGAATCGACCTTTCCTTACCGAGCGAATGAAGGTTGGGTACTTATGTTTGCTCTTATTTATTTAATTGTAAAATGTAATGTGTTAATCATGTACAACCTATATATTTATATTGATTGTTAATTAATATACTTACAACTAGTATTTTGCAATTATTTTATTGAATCCTTATACCGTACACAGCATTATTAAACCACGTTAAAAATATTCATATGATAGTTAGATAGGTAGTTTATATGATAGGTCACAGATAGTTAACTTTTCACTGTAAAAAACAAAATGAAAGATGCGACTTCAAATCATTAGAATAGCGAAAGCAATTCATTTCACAGCGCAGTGTTAGATTGCCTGTGAAGAAGAAGCGCCAAATCTGTACGGAGTGTATGATTGATTAATGATAACTGCGAAATTAGCTTAGCACAGGTACTCGAGGATAAAAATTAAATGTATACGCTAATGATTTTAGAAAGCTACCCGGAAACGAGCGCCACACGAATCGCCAGAAGCGCCGCGGTCAGCTGTATGTTCTGATGAGGATATTGTTTATTGTTCCGTTCTTTTGGATGTGGCATTTTGATTATCGCATCTAGAAGTTTTGGTTTGTTGGCGTGATAGTGGAGGGACGTCAGAAATGATAGGTTTTAGGTATCTTGGTCAAAGGTAAGACAGGCGGTATCTGTTCTGGCAGAAAAGTTGTGCTGATCAATTACGGCTGCTTTTTGTTACAAATGACAATTAGATTAATATTTATTTATTTAAGCATTATTCCTTAATACTAGAAGACCAATTGGCAATTATAATTCATGGAACGTGGTTGTTTGTTGTTGATTGAAGTGACAGTATATGAGCATCTAGAACATTCTTCTGTTTACTTCGAAAATAACTTGTCGAGATGTTTTCAACTGTACTGCTATATTTCTCATCAGTTTGTAGGTGTAGTTGTTTGCTATAGTTGTGAACTGTTATAATATACGTGTTGTCGCTTTGATTGGAATTGAGGTGACACTGTATAATGGAAGTTGTATCGAGTCTATGAATAATTGAATTTATATTGGGTTGATGATATCCATTCGAGCTTTATACTTGTTTCGTGGGATCGCTTCGTGGTTGAGTTATTTAAAAGGAAAATTAGTTGCTTATATGGTATAGAGATGTATTTTTATCGATGAAATGTTAACAAACTGCACTCTCAGTTCAAATTTGAAGGTTAATTGGAGTAATTATTTAGTAATTCAGTGGTTTTAAAATAGCATTAAAATCCCAAGGTCTACCACCACTATTAAATTATTAATATAATGTTTAACGAAGTGTAGGCAGGATTAATATTAAAAACATAAATTTTGTTAATGTGATAATTATGTTAGTAACTTGTTATATTTTTTTGCGTTACGACTTCACTACTATATTAATTATGCTTCCTTTGGTCCATAGAAAACATTGACGCGAAAAAAATTAAAATTAGTTAGTGCGTTACGACCAGTTTTTATTGAAATAGAGCAACAAGTCAGCATTAACTTGTGCTATAATTAAAACTTAATTGTACACTCGAACGCGTAATGTATAATTATAATGTACCACTTGTCTGTTTGTTATTCATTAGACTCTATAAGTGACGAGATGTCTTAGCATTTTAAGAGCTATTTGCGTAATGTAGCACAGGATTTCCGCTGCTGCTTATATCTTAATTAAACGAATTTCAAAAATAAAAATAAGCTTTTGTGATGATGTTATGAGATCTATATACCGAGGCAAGTATCAGGAGTTATTTAATATTTATATATACATTTCTTTATTCATACCTACCTTTTTGTACAGATTGTATAGATTATTTTTATGTGTTATATTCGATTTTAAACGGACGTAATGTCACCTGGTGACCTGGTACATAAATAAAAAATTCAATAGAATACCTACTACTGACACAAAAATGTCTAACAATTGAATTCCAGCTACCAATGAAAGTGAAAAGCCGATCACGTGATAGGAACCAAGAGCCAAACCAAATACATATTATGGTTTACTAGGAGTGCCGAGCGGCTTCATCCGCGGACGAACCCGCATACAAAATCAAGTACTTCTATAGCTCAAGTGTTATTCTGATGTATAACCTATATTGCTGTAAATTTTCATCCAAATCCATCCAGCAGTACCTATTTAATTAAAAGATTAACAAACATACATCCATCCGTCCATCCATACTTACTAACTTACGCGTTTAAAATATTAGTAGGATAAAGTGTCGTACAGATGACGAGTGGCCTTGGTAATAGAATGCCGCTCCTAGTGAGGTAACGCGGAGACCTCCGACGGATTAGGTAATCGATGTAACAAATCGAGATAACAGATCGCCAAGATTCTAACTTTATCGATGCTATCTTATTCGATTGTGGAATCGATTTAATGTTTAATAATGTGGTTTATGTGGCCTATTCTCGGGTACTGTTTAGAGCTAAATGATAGGTCATTAATGTTGACTGTATTACAACGTCAGGGAGAACGTTAAACCTTGAAGGAAATAAGCTAATATTTGGTGCAAAAACTAAACACGATGGAGGTGAAATGGGAAATTTATAAAGTACTAGTAGTCCGCCCCGGCTTCGCCCGTGGTACATATTTCGCAATAAAAGGTAGCCTATGTCCTTTCTCGGATATCAAAATATCTCCATACCAAATTTCATGCGAATTGGTTCAGTAGTTTAGGCGTGATTGAGTAACAGACAGACAGACAGAGTTACTTTCGCATTTATAATATTATATAATAATGTTATGTTTACGCTTGTTATAAATAAATTAAATACTACAAAGTAAGAATCGTTACAAGACAGGATAACAAAAGGCTTGATAATGCAGAAGATTGTGTCAGATATTATAACATAGAATAGCCAAAAGAACAAGACATACCTTAAACGTGCAATCAATTTCTTAGAACGATTCAAACGAAGCATGAGTTCTTTGAAACAATGACTTTATACGATAAGCACTTCCCGTACATATTTTGGTATTTCTATAACAAGAATAATGTTATATACAATATGTAAATAGCTATTATATGTTTGAAAAATGAAACAAAATTTATTCACAGTTTTCAAGTAAATGGGTGTTAATTGTGCCAAGTGTGGTGTAAATGTAGTTCTTTATGTTGTACTTATAATGAACTCAGACATTGGAGGGTCATGGTCACAAGAAGTCACGCTTTAAACGACAACAATATTCATATTGTCATTCAAAAACTCTTGTCAAGATAAGGATACGGCGCGGAGTGGAATATTAATTATCAGCTGTAATTAGGTACTAATAATATGTCGAGGTATTGTTGAACTTGTAATATTTGTAGTTAAAAGAACCTGATTTATTTTGATAGCTCCTAATCATACTTAGGGCCGATTTTTCAATGCTTGGATAAAACTTATTCGTCGAATAATGTATAAAACTTCAATTAAAAACATATTCTAATTGCCGCCCGCATTTGACAGTTTACGTGACATTTTACTATTATCGTGTAATACTTTATTGGACGGATAAGTTTTATCCAAGCATTGAAAAATCGGCCCTAAGACCATCTTTATGACTATTTATGTTATTATTAAATTCTAAATTTATATCTTTGTCAGTACCACCTATGTATTTGATAACAATATGCACTTGTTTTTGTCACGAGTAATGAACTGTAAAAAGCGTATAAGGTGTAACACAATTACGGCGTGTGAATGCACTAACAATATGGAATTGGTTCGAGAATAATAACTCGTAATATTTACTAGTTCATAGCTGAGACCGACTTCCCAAGGAATATTCATGTCAACTGTCTCATTTAATGAGCTTTTGCTAGTTAACATTCTTTACAATTTCTTTAAATTTTTGCCTTAAATTTTAAATTTTAAGCTTTCTTTAAAGGCAATTGTAGAAAAGATAAATAATTGTTGGAAAATACTGTTCGCATTTTTATACTGAATTAAAATGAAGTAGGAAATTGAAACCGGAACCAAAAGGAGTGCATCTACATGACGCATCAAGGATACTGCGAAGTTAAGAACAAATCAACTAATTAAATTATTTTCATGTTGACTTTGATGAATAGCGCATTAAGGCTTATAATTATATCTTATAATTTATTTTACACGCAACAAATCATCTAGGACTGGGTTTTTGATACATACTAATTAATTTGAAATCCTTCAAAATTGAAAGTAATCAAATAACGCAGTTAAACCTTATTTGTCCGTTTTACCGTTTATACCATAAATAAAGATCACTCCACATACACGAGTGGAAATAAAAATATTTCCATTCTGTTTGTCGTGTGTGCCATCGGTGTCGGGTGTCCTTTGTGGAGCGCGGCCGGCGGAGATGCGTACGCGCAGACCAGTTGTAAAGCGACACCCACGACGTTTCTACGGCTAGTTTTTATCATTGCATGTTACATTCATATTAGTGTTTGATTTTTTTTGAGGCTTTGAGGCTTACCGCAATGATGTTTACTTCCTACTCTTGAGGCGGATTTGTGGTATCCGCGTACGCTTAATTCTATTTTATGTTTTAATAAAGACTTATTGTAAATTGTAATTAGAATTTGTTTAGATGTACAGACATACCATGTTGCTCTTTTACGCTAAAAATAGTCAACAGATTTTCATTTAAATATTTGAATTAATGCCACTAGTAGTATTACAACAACTATTTTTATACATATATATATATATATATATATATCCTATAAAGAATCTAAGATGTTGATGAACAACCGCTTACAGCACCTTATTCTCCGAATCTACACACTAAAACAATGAAACAAGTTTGAAATAAGTACCTTAGACTTTTGGATTATCTTTTATCTTAGAAAATATAAACTTCAAGTGGACAAGTATTTTCTATCCTTAAAATCTTTGACGCATTGCATCAGTTATTCAAAATACGGTTGACGTTTGGAATTTATAATTTACTTGTGTAAATCATGCGCTTGTCGTGAATCATGATACGGGGTTATGAAATAGTGGTCAGTGATTCATCTGTCCTAGCGAGTAATCTATACAAATGTATAGGGCTATCAATCCTAGAGATTACTAGGTATGTGAATAGAAGAACCCTTGTAGAGACCGTTCTTAAAATAAATCAATTGTATCGTTATCTGTTTACTTTAATGTGGCGTTATAATGAGATGAAGACAGCTCAAAGTGTTGTAATGGATAGTTATTTAATCTTATTGGTTTACTGGCAATATTTTATGTAGGTGTCGTCCATGAAAGGGAATTACTTTGTTAGTTTCTCGTGCTATTTTATATTGATCTGTTTTAATACCTATATTGCTTTATCTTGCAATCTGCATCCGCATTTTAAGCAATAAACCTCCCCAAAGTAACCATAATTCATAATAATATAGGAAATGTTGTTTTGGCAACCCTATTTTATAGCTTTCTCATGCTGCCCGTGTGCTTACAAGAAAGCGACATGCTGCCTGTTTGTTGAACCACTTTTGACTTACGGCGACTAGTGAAAATTCTAAGAAATGTAACTGCCTTTCTTTCTCCTTATAGTCATGAATGAAACTTGCGGCCTATGATCACGTGCACTTGGATAAAGAAATTAAGAATATAAAGAATATTATTTTCTATGTTTTAATTGTATAAATGTTTGGTAGAGCTTTGAAATGAAGTTGAATTTGAACACGTAATTTCTAAGATATGACCTTTTTGACATCTACAAGAAACGACCTAATCATGCCTCGTGCTTACCAGGACATAATTTTAATTTTTGTGCGTATATAATGTTTACTATCAGCACAAGTTTTATTTGATAATGCAGTTTATCTTAATTCTATTTGGTTTATTCAACGACTTTATTGTTGGAACTCTAACCAAAGCTCAGAAAGCTCGCAAGGTAATTCACCTTTGTTCAAAATAGCAATTTATTCGTTGCAGTGAACATTTAGAGCTATAACCAAATCTCAATAGATAGTTCGCAAGGTAATTCACCTTTGTTCAAAATAGGAATTTATTCGTTGCAATGAACATTTTCCCATCAATCTAGAATAGAAGGAATTTTCACACATCCACTCAAATGCCAAGTAACAATTTGCATTGTACCAGTGTACAACCTGTTCTGAATATTAACGCCTTTAGACGCCCATTGAATAGATAACGTTGCTATGTAACTAATAGACAGCTTTAGACTCTACCATAAAATAGTTTATTTTATCTACTGTTTTTAATTAAATGAGCAAAGTAATTAATTCTGAATAATGCAATAATATTGAAATGAGCAGATTTTGCTATAGATACGGTAAAAGTTATTGTCTTTTGAAATTGAGCACGGTATTTTAACATTATTTTATATTAGCCATGTCTTGAGTATTTTGTACCCGGAAATAGGTACTTATGTGTGGTGTTGTTGATACTTTGCTTTTTGCTGAGTGCATTGTGTCATCTATTGCATTTTGATTGATGCAATCACGATGTAACTAAGAAAAAATGTCATTAGAACTTCCATATTATTGAATCGGGATTAAGCAATAATTATAGCGAACAGCACTTAATTGCATACATTTAATGATGATATATCGTCATCTTTATAATACCTTCATTGTGCAGACAAGCTTTGCTGATTAATTACCAGGAATAATTAGATTTTTTGCGCTTGTCGATGAAAAGGTGTTTTAGATGAACAGATAGTGTAACAAGATTTCTTCTAATGTGTTAATAACGAGATGAAGTACGCTATAAAGACGTTAGAAGAACTTTCTAGGTGCAGAAAAACATAAGAAATAGTGTTTTGTGGGAAAAATTCCACTTGTTTAAGGGTTTAAAAACAAAAGTTATCTTTGAGCGAGAATGATATAATGATTATTTTCGACTTTATCGTAGTAGAACATGGTACAGAGAGAACTCACCCCAATTATAAGACACAGTCGAAGTCATTGTGCTTTATTTATATATTGTTTACACATACAAAAATTAAATCATAAATGTCTTAACTCTTACATAGTTTTAACTTCTAACGGTATGCAAACACGCCGTCGAAGTAGCGTAACTAAAATAAACTGAGACGCGGAAATTAAGTATTCCTTTGTGATCTTTGCCCAGTACGTGTTAGAATTTTACAACGTCAATAAAGATGTATTCCCGTACTTGAGCCGTTCCGGGTGTTTCGAGGTATTAACATAAAAAAGTAATCCTTTAGTTTAAAGCTTATTTAGATTCTGTCGTCGTTGCGTGCTTAACGGCTATCGTCACGCGAATCGTTGCCGAATTGTAAGTTCAAATATCTCGTCATAAGTTAGACAAGGTAAACTTTTGGTATGGATAAAGTTATTAGATGTAGAGACGGGTAAATTATTACCTTGAAGATGTATACAAAATGAAGGAGAATAGTTTCAATTAGGTGCACAATAAAAAAAATTATACGGAATGCAAACGAATGAAGTGGCAGTAATTACTGATTTTTTATATCGTTTTATTCCATAACCCAAAGGATTTGTTTAGTTAACATTAATATAGTTATGATTTACTACAGCTTTAAATTAATTCATTTGCTCAATATTTATCGTTAATTAATCGTTTTACTTATAAGTTTCTCCTTATAAACAAGCAGTTAAACCAATAATTTACGAGTCTGTTAACCAAAGCACTGTATTTACAAAGTCATGGAAACTTCGTTATCTAGTAAAATCGGAATATTTAAAGTTGCGTGTTTTGTATCGTGAAGTTTAAATTGGAACACTGAAGCAGGCGTCGTATTTTATTTGAATTTTAGTAGATTGTATTGGGCCCTTCTTTGTTGGAAGAATGTCTGTTTAGTAAACATTGTGAAATGGGCTCGTTTGTCTGCACGAATCCTGAAACAAAGTTTGTTGTAAAATAGACCAATAAAGCTTTTGGTAGGTATAAGATATAGTAGAGAAATAATGCCGTTTCAATATTATTCAGATGAGTGAAAAAGTGTCTTATATCTCGCAATGTTAATTATTGTTAATTTGTAAGAGACACAATTAATTTTGATAATGTTAATGTTAAACAAAAGTCACTTAGTAATTACGCCTTTCCAATTAAAAAACAAAACAAAAAAGACACCCACGTCGCTGTGTCACCTCTTAAAAAAGGAAACTAATTAAATCTAAAATTAATTGCTTTCTAGCTCGTATATTTATCTCAAGAGGAGGATTACAAAATAAACATTATTTATAGTGCGATATGGTTTATATTTGCTTGTTGTCTATTTAGTTCGCAGTGCTGTCCACTCACTATTTATACAATTACAAGTTGTGAAGTTTGACGATCGCTGATTAATCGTGGGAATACAGTGGAGTGGAGCCTCTTTCACTTATTTCCCAGTAAAGAAAATGGTTAGGGTATAGTAAGGTTAGGGAATGTAATCAACTTTGGATGTATTATGTAACTCGGATAGTGAAGATTGAATTGAAATTATGCGGTTATCTTATATATATATATTATATATTTAAATTTCCTACTATGTGAAAACTTTATATTAAGGCCTTTCGCTCATGGAGCTACTCAAAAAGAACTAGTCACAAACTCAAATTACTAACGAGTTGCCTGGGCGTCACAGCCCATACATGTTCTATGGAGATTCGCACACGACGCGACTAGTTACTAACTGGTGAGTAACGCGTTAGCAACCAATCACGCGCGACGCGTCGTGCCGGTCTCCACGCTACTGGTTTCCCGATTTTCCTTGCTTTTTATGATAAAAATGAACGAGCAAACATTGACAAGTGACTGAAACCTTATAACTTGAGTAGCGTTGTATGCGAGATACAATTTGTAACTGGTTTGTAATCGTAATTACTGATTAGTTCAGTCATTTTTGAGTAGCTCCATGAGCGAAGGGCCTAATGTGAGGGAAATTAATTTACGCTCTATTGTTTTTACGTCTATCATCGTTTAGAGAAAAATTAAGATTCAAGTTTGATCCAAATGTTTGAATTGAATTTGAATTGAAGATGTAACCAAATATTAGAGCCACCATTTTATCTCTGAAGGCTTCTATGCTGATGATAGATTTTGTAATTGATATGATAATTAATGTAAAAGATAAAGTAAACTTGAACCGTATTTTAAGCACGATCTTCACACCTGTATACTAGTAAGTTTAATTCAGTATAGTACAAACATTTAACATTCACCGTCTTCTATTTGTTTGTGTTATTTGAGATAAACACTATCGGTGTGTTTGTATGTGTGTGTATACTTTCGGTTTTGTTATGACACGTGGTGAAAAGTGAAATCGTTTGCACTTGAACTTGGCCCTTTTAAACTAATCTTTTGTTATTATATAGTAATTAAACTTTAGTAACTTTGCTATTGACTACAACAAATTGGTTGTTAATTTACATGTAATTGTTATAACATCGATACATTAAATAACGTCTATGAATGCGAAAAAAGTAGCCTATATTTCGATGTGAAAGAAAAAAAACAAACACATTTTAACGTTCATAAATATTAAGAAGTCAAGAAAAAAGGATGTTTGTTTGTCATTCGTATGTTAATAGCTTTGAATTATTGATTGTTGTACAGCAACTAGCAAGTTAGATGCAGTACGATTGAATCTAATAAGCAGTCAGACGATCATCAGAGACGGCAGTCGGCACCGTACAATACCATTAGTCGAGCTGTTATCAATTGCCAGGTGTAGCCGAGCATCGAATGATTACAGCTCCGTGCGAACGGAGCGGTACTTTTTAGGGTTCCATACCGAAAGGGTAAAACGGGACCGTATTACTGAGACTTCGTTATCTGTCTGTTTCCAGGCTGTATCCATTAACCGTGATAGCTAGAAAGCTGATATAAAAATTAAATTAAATAAAATATAAAGGGAGGTCCCCATAGTACGGGAACCCTTCGTACGCGAGTCCGCCTCACACTTGGCCGGTTTTTATTTCCCTAACTGTACAATGGATTATAGTACCTTATCACGTGAAAGCGTAATGGTGAACCATTGATCCGCAATTACATTGATAGCTCTCGATGTGCAGGTATTGTTTTGAGATTTCATGCTCCGGAAAGGATCTTTTGTTACCCCGGAGCGCGGTTCGTTGTATGATACAATATAATTCGTGAATATTGGTCCAGATTTTTGTTTGAACAGCGCTGTGTTGGCCTTGTTTTTGTTCGCTCATTATGCAGCTTCTATGACCATCTAAATAGAAAAGAGAAGAATAGAGTTTAGATCTCGGTTTTCTTGAATTTGTTAACTTAGCAACAATAAATGTCTATGGCATAATTAATATAATAAATTAACACTGTGTTGTACGGTAATATGGCCGTATACACTTTGTTTATATTGCACGTAATTATTACGTTGTATATTTTACGAGTGCTTTTATATGTTTACAGTGAAGCTTTGATTTTATGTATAGAAAGCGCCAATTTCAATTTCGTAACTACATGCCGATTTACGTAAAATGTTTATACATATTTTTTACATTTTTATTTGTATTGAAAGTTTTCTTAATTTTTATCGATATTGTTATAACAAACAATTTGGATAAAATTAAAAAAATATAACTTCTATAACGTAAATTTATCAGTAGGTTCAACACGTCATATTTACCCGGTATTAAATATAATTTTATTAACATTCGTGTTCTTTGTGTATATCGTATGGTTCACTCTCTCTAGTGTCAGTCATGTGACGAAGCCCACAGCTCGTGACTTTCATTCCGCAAACATCGATCATAGCTCCGAGCAATTATTGGGGAAACATGAACATTGAACATATCAGAGCTTTCTTCGTCATCCATAGAGAATAATCTCGAGTAATGAGATTGTATCGGCGAAAGAGATCGGCCGTAACAAAGTGTGACATGCATTGTCTTATCTACACTTGTGTAGTGACATATAATAAGATGGAAAGTGCTGTAGACTGTAGTTAATGCAATGATTTATCTTTTGTTAAGTACGCGTGACTTGTGATAAATACTGTACAGGTGTTCCCGGCTGGTTTAAGAGATTGTTTTGGTTAACACTTGTGAAGTTTATATTCTATTGTTTTTTTGATTTGCGAGTATAGAGTTAACAAGTTGATAGGGACCTTTCTAGTTTATTTGTTATTATATTTAAATTAACGATTAGCATTCAAAAGAGGGCCCTTGTAGACTGCAGTGTGTTATCAAATTGTAACCCTTTGAAAACAAACTTGGAAAGTATTTGACATCTACGTTTGTATCTCTTATTTCATCAAAATGTTGAAAGTATAATACAGTTTCTTAAAAACATTATAATCTATATGTAATTGCTCCAAAATCCCATTTAAATTATACCCCACGATTCCCGAACATTCTTGACCGTAAAAAAACTTTTTTATGATTTCTAATTCGTCTTGCTTTACAAGTGCCTGTAACTGTCGAGTATACAGGTTGATCAGATTTTTTATTGTTTCGTTTTTCGGCTTTGATTTCATTTTTATAAAAAAGTAGAAGTGTACATTTTTTTAAATCTTTTTTACAGATATATATGAGTATGCTCATATTTATCTGTAAAATGTATGTTAATTGAATGTTAATTACCTACTAGATTTTTTGGTTAAATAGGTATGTAGGCAATCAATAGAATTATAAATATGCATCTTAAAAACGCCATTAACGTTACCATAAATAAAACAAGTTTTGGTTATATTTAGCTTCAATATTTATATTCTTGACATATTAAACTCTATTGTCATTGTCAATCAGTGAACACCTGTATACAGAAACATCCTGATATCCTTTAGACGCGCTCGGTGTAATTACACCATTGTTGTGGAGACCAATCTCGAGAGCATGACGAAGGGAACTCGTTATCTATCGCTTCTAATCGTGCCTTGTGAGCTTGTGACGGGTTCTATTGTAATAAATGGTATGTAAAATCGTATGTTATGTATAAGACGTTGGTATATGTGTTAGAAATAAGTTAGGGAGATTCTGTATGTTCCTAATTTCCTGAAGAGGATTTAGAGGGTGTATATTTCAGTTACTTTGTTTTTGATCATAAAGGGACAGAATCTTTTGTAGATTATTTTCATTATGACAAATAAACAGGCATTGTTAATGCAGACAAGTGCTATTGATATTAACCTATTGGGTATTTGTTTTGCGTTTGTAGCAAAGCTACCGTAGAGTGTCGGGTGCACGCACACATATAAATTACACACGTAGAACATTAAGTTTTCTCACAAAAATTGCCTATAAAATATATAGGTATCCACCAAAGCCTTCGCCTAGTTTAAACAACAAACATTAGTAACTGTCGAAATACTACGAACAGTATATTGTCAATAAAATAATGAGATAAGGATTTATACCCACCGCTAACATCCTTGCCTTATCTAAATGCACTTTGTACCGAGAAACGCGTTTAGATTCCGTGAAGGTCCAGTTAACATTCTTTTATTGTAAAAATAAAAGAACCCGATAGGAATAGTTTTTGTTCTTTTAGCAGTGATATGCCCCTAACGTTATAAGAAGTTTAATAATACTTTGTATCCGTCAAATTCGTTTGTATAAAAATAAATAAGCTCGGTTATAAATAATGTAGACGCAATTAAGATAATGTCCGTTTTGTAAAATTATGCAGTGCTTAAATTTTATATCGTTTTGTATGGAGTGTGTGAATTTGAAATCTTTCAATGTTATATAAGTGTACGTAATGAAATGTGGTTGTCATTATTTAATATCGGTTTTAAGTGAAACAAGAAAGTTGCAATGGGGGTAATACTCTTTGACCACAAGACTGTTATGTAATTTACAATAAGGCACTGTATTGATTTAAGTTCAGCACTAGCTTTTTCGTCATATTTACTTTAAAATGACTTTGCAATATATAGCGGATGTCGCTCGTTCAAATAATTTCATGTAATTACAAATGTAGTGACGACAGTAAACAGTTTCTATATTAATTATACATAAATGTTCAGAAAGTTCATAAAGTTTTTTAATCATATTTTACGTTTAATGAATATTCATAGTCTACAATTTCATTTCATACTCGGTCTTATCTTTGGAAAATGGTATTAGTAAAACATTTCCCATATTTCGCATCCGTCTTTCTAACTTCACTGTAATTTCTAAATATTTTTTCCTTTAGCGAAAGCATCGCTTCTCATATTGTTGTGGAGGCATTTCGCACGCGTAATTGTGGTGTAGTCATTTATCATAATTCTAATCTGCTGTGATCGAAACAACGAATTGTTCTTACATTCTGATTAACACTTTCACACACACTTAATCATTTTCAAAGGTAATTACAATATTGTTAAGATTTACAATATTCTTTTGAAAGAGCTGGACGTTATTTGGTTGTATAATATACATTGTGGCGCTATTCTGTTTTCTGAGCAATATTCTCATGGTCCACTCTTAGGTTCCTATTGTCTTTACGACGCTGTTCACGTACTATGCTGGCTATAAATTGAAAATCAATTACGTTTACCGTTGCAACAGAGATTAAACTGTAGAATATATTGTGAGGGCCGAATTGACCCGTGGCCGGTGATCATTGGGTTATTAGAAAGTAAACGTTTGTTTAACGCGAAACATGCTTTCCATACGGATCACATTGTCGTGTTCGATATAAATACAAGTATAACAATTGTTACGGCAATTTCCACCTTATAAGTGGGTCATTATAACGCTAGATTAGCGTGAATTGGATTTGCATGGAATGCTGATAATGCAATAGCATCTCACAGTATTGGGCATGGAACGTGATAGTTTCCGATGTTTGTTCGAGATAGAGATGAGATGTTTCTGACGATGCTGTTATTTATGTTCAGATGAGAGCCATTTACGTTCACTTCTTAGTAAATAGTTGTTCTCCTTTATTTTATTTTAGACGAGTATATGCCTAACAAATTGGTTATTTTATTGATTACGTTCAGGCATCAGATAATGTCACACTTTAAATTTTTATGTAATGTTGTATCATATTCCTTTCTTATAATAATTATAAGAAAGGAATATGATACCAATATTTACAAGATTATAAAATCTTGTTATTATTCCATCACATATATTTGGAAACGAAATCACCAAGGCACGATAGCCTTTAAATGAATCACAACGCTATTCGACTGTGAGTGTCGATGCGTCTAAGCTACAGCTACGCGACCAGAGACAATAATATTTCCTCAGCCAGCGCTCACGGGTTATAATTTTCTTGAATGGGCCATTTATCTAAGCCCTAGCCTCGTTGACCCGCCGGTGAAACTTTACTCGTACACATACATTTATGGCAAAGAAATCAGGGACAGTTGTGCGCCGGAAGGGTGCATTATGTATTGTGGTTTGCACGTTCTAGAATAACTCTTATATTTACGTAGCAAGGGAATTTTTAAAAGAGCAATTACAGGTTTCTTACCGAATCTTATGTATAAACACTGCTTTCCGAACCGATGGTAATTGGTAACTATTAAATTAGGTGTTCTCGATTGAAAAGCGCTTCTGAAATAAATTTTCGTTTTGTTTAGGCGTCCTATATATCATAGGCTACCATAAAGCCTATGATATATAGGACGATGTTGATTATGATTTAACGCAGTTTTGGGAAAGTATAATTGACACTGTTTAATGTTAATATGCATTAAATAAAATGAATGTCACGCTATTTCCGCATTAGGACCCTCTGCCGGGGAAGAAACCGCCTTTATTACATTTCGTACAAATTAGCGAATAATCAAATTTGTATTTCGCCCTAACAATGTATTCTTAAATTTAGTTGATATATGTGTAATGTAAATACTCCAAATACCTACTCTCTTAAACGTGTACCTCGTTTAGCATTATTACAACAATTTATTATTTTTTATTACGCAGTATATCAACTGGTTAATGAGACAGTGTAACAAATAATGGTCCAATCATAAGACCTCCCCTAAACGCTAGGCTATGACAAACGACCGAAATATGTTTCTTAATGAATCGAGTCGTTATTTTTTATTTGCTTAACGTGTTCCGTGAGGAAGTATGTTTAACCCCATTCAGAGTTCTCTATTCATAGCGCACGCGGAGTTTTTTTAGGATTAACACTATGGATGTAAATGTGAATGAAAGTATTTTACTAGCTGCTCCGCGCGGTTTCACCCCCGGGGCTCCACTGCTTTTGCTATAGCATGATGATAGCCTTTATCGATAAATAAGCTATTTAACACCGAAAGAATTTTTCAAATCGGACCAGTAGTTCCCCAGATTAGCGCGTTCAAACAAACAAACAAACTCTTCAGCTTTATGATATTAGTATAGATTTGTAAGACATAAATTTGAGGAAGACTCTGTATATTATGTTCCTTGTTAAATAACATGTGTAAGACAAGTAGTTACGTTTAACTATATAATGTTAAACAAACAATCGTTTTACAATTTGTTAACTTAATAGATCGAAACCACTGCATTTCGTGGCATAGCAATTTTCTTGTTGAAGCAAATTGGTGTGAAACTATAAAAATAATTTGTACCCGCAAGAGACGCTTTCCATTTTTGCATTTGCCCTTAGTGATGTTTTGAAATGGTCGGCTTTGTGAAAGTTATTGGTAAATAGTTGAGTGTCAAGTGCTTGTTTACGTCTTTTGTACTTTTCCCTGCTACTGCTTGTATACTACTAATAAATATACTTGTAGTCTACGTAAATTCGTATAAAAGAGGATCTATCGCATCTATTAGAGATGTTAATAATTTGAAAGCCACTCAAAAATATGTTCAAGAATCTTATCCCAGTTGGAAATATTGTTCATAAACGTAACGTACGTTTTCGAAACTGTAGCTCAAAAATTTCATATTGATTAATAAAATATCTTTATTGTTTCAGAAACAAAGCGACAACTTGCGCAACACCACGAAGGAACGGGAGGAACTGACAAAACAAAATGTGACCACCGACACCATCACCAAAACACGACGATTGTTCTTCAAATTCATGAGTCTTCTCAAGATTACATGATTAAGACACACTTATTTATTTTATTTAACTTTAACGAATCTAGTCGCAATAGTTTATTAAATGAAGCAATTTAGACTTAATGTTCACATGAAAATGTACCAAGAGATTAAGTACAAAGAGACGAGACAGTACAAAAGGGAATACTAATGTTTGATTTAGAAGTAAATTGATTTTATTGGAAGTTCCCGAACGTTCGAGATAAGATGTCTACTAGTGAGTATAATTTTATATTAAGTATTTTTAAAAACGAAAGCTTTTATCAATTAATACGAACGTACAGATCATCTAGTTCCTAAGGATAGCTATATTCTTATCGCTGCAAAGACCAATTTCAAAATTGTACTAAACTTTTAAGGATTTTATTTTTATATGCATGTATTTAAACCATGACTTATAGAATTCATTAAAATGTTATCAATATAAGCATTATTCATGTAATAATTACCGTAACGTTAAACAATAAGCAATGGTACCATGTTTTAACAAATTTAACCAAACATTTTCAGGTTTCGAGAACTCGGCTATGAAGAGCAGCTTCTCCCTGTCCTCGTTGAAAAGCGCCGCCTACCCCAACGGGCCCTGCGACCAGCTAGAGAGGCCCTATCACAGCCTTACTAAAAAAAGGTAAATTAATACTTCGACACATTATTTAAAGTAGGTACTTTTTCTGTAAAGAACGCGGTAAATAGATTTTCAGAAGAGCAATTAGGATTTTAATTTTTGCAGCCAATTCCTTAAGTTATCGTGGATGTAATAGATTTGAGCAAAAAAAAATCCTAATTTTTTTACTTATTTACAATCTTGTTTTGACAAGAAAATGTTTTATTGCTCTCATTTAGGTCGGTTTGCTGAAATATACATATAAAGCCTAAGCTATGGCAATAGTTGATCTGATGTAATTTTTTAACATAGTTTATCTACGATGGAATGCGGCGCGCAGGTTAAGTAAACAATTATAAAAAAGACATCTTTCATCCTAATTCTCTGATCCCATAAGATTAAAATAAGATAACAGTTATGCAAGCACTCAACCACGGGATGTTTGTGTACTGAAGAGTGATTATCAAAAGTATAATGAAACCCATTGTCTCAATTTCTCATTATTCAAGGCTGGTGTCATTTAATAACAATACTGTTTGAAAATCTGTATTAGCTGTTTCAGTTTTAATAAATTGATTAATAAAACATTTTAATGCTTCGGAATACAAAATTAATATTTTAAGGCATTTGTCTATTTTATATGCACGATGGATAACAAAACATTGAAATAAATTTGAAATATTTGAGATAATACAAGAAATAGGTACTAAAGAAATGCTTCATGCATTGCATTTTTTTGCTCGACATCGTTTTTATTGGTCTTTAAACTTATTTAATACATATCATATTTCTTGACGTATTTTGTTTCATGCTGTTAGCGACACGTGACGGAATTAACACATTTTTTTTGCAACCACTGTACATATATTTAATTTATTCCCTTATTAATTAATGGAATTATAAACATGAGGTTAAATATGCTAATTAATGGTGTACCTTCTTTATTGTTTCTAAAATAAGAGCTTAGTTAGTCATCCATTGCTGGTATATAAAATGATTGTTGGTATGACAATATTATCAAAGTAAGATTCACATTCAAAACGTTCTATTGTTCAGTTACAATTAAGTACAGTATATTTCGCTATCTATACTAATTAATTTCCAGGAAGGAGCCATGCCGCGAAGCGTGGCGACGCAGCTGGGGCTCCGCGGCGAGCGGCGGCAGCGTCGCCGACGACCTGTGGCCGCTGCTGCAGCACCACTACGAGTACATCATGGACAACCAGATCATCGATACTTGCAAGGTGAGAGAGATAGGATGTTGTTACTACCACGATTGTCAATGTGTATTTAACTACGAAGACTAAGATAAATTGACTAGTTGCAGTTCATAACCACATGAAGAAATAAACATTCTCAAAATGCTATTATTTTTATTGAAAAGGATTTTTTTTTGGGAAATCAATTTGTTTAGTATATTCATTAATGTTTGAAATACTTTTGTATATAATTATTAAATCAATTCTCTTACTTGAATAGCAAAATGTCCTAACTAAAGTAAGTTCTTTAATCTTTGTGATAACATGCGAGTCACTTATTTGGGTTTTTTTTTAAACTCAGCAATATCACGTTTTCTACAAATATTTTTAAGCTATTGCATAGCTTCTATCGCGGGCCTTGAGCGCGGGGACCGAATCTAGAAATTCCGTAACGAAAAAACCTCACGCTCCCCACTCTGACGGGCACGGAGGTGTGGCTTGAAGGCATAGCATGCAATAGCTTTACCGCGGCAGTCCCCGAGTGCCACACGTCTTTTTTTTACGTTCATGTGTTTCATTATCCTCATTCACTATTCCAGGAAGCAAACGGCGAGTTGTTATCAAACAACGCGTCAGTATTGCACGGGCCGCGACTACTCAACCCGACTTCAGGTTTCAACCGACAGTGGTCGCTCAGCCAGCTCATATCGGAGTTCACGGAGCTGTGCCAGTGGCTCACGCACGTGCAAGAGGAGATATACTCCAGTCCGGAGAACTT
>CAJQZN010031424.1:5003-21334 GCA_907164685.1 Colias eurytheme | reverse complement strand
TTTTTTTTGAAAATCAAATCCTATACCTCTTAAAAAATCACCCGTTATTTATACCGACTATATAGTATTGACAGAGTGGTCGTGGTTAAGATGATGATGCTCTATTCTTGCTATATGTTGTCATGCACTTCTTTATTTGCCCCCTGTCCCATTATTGTTATTTATATTGCATTTTATTTCTAGGTCACAAGAGAGCAGCAACATCCTAGACAATCTGCTGTCTCGTATGGAGCAATACGCCAATAATTTGGAGTCTCTAGTCAGCGAGAGGACGCAAGATTATTTGGAGGAGAAGAAGAAATGTGAAGAACTGCTATATCAGTTACTGCCGAAGTAAGTTCTTGTATTTGATTTCTGGTGTTATTGATATGGCACAAGATGTGTTGTTTTAATATGTAATATTTTTTTTTAAACTTCCTGATGATGAAAAAATGATCCCTTGCCATGCCAACATTATCATGTTCTGTGTTTGTTTTTTTATTTGTAAAATAGATAATGGGCATAACTTTTGTAATTTACTTTAATTAATTGTAATTGTAATTGTATTTTATTTTTATATGTGCTTTGTATGTTTGAAATAAATTTGAAAACTATGCCCTCAATTAAAATAAATATTTAACCTTATAATAGCTAGGTACTTTACCGATACATTTGCTATTTTATCTCGGGTAATCGTTGGCGAAGTTTAATTATATTATATTCATTTAAGGATATAAGTTACTAGCCGCGCCCTGCGGTTTCACTTGCGTTGCTCCGCATCTGTTGGTCTTAGTGTGATGATATATAGACTATAGGCTTCCTCGATACATGGGCTATCTAACACTGAAATAATTTTTCCATTAGTTCCTGAGATTAGCGCGTTCAAACAAGCAAACTCTTTAGCTTCATAATATTGTTATAAATAGATTTAATCCAGATAATTAACCCAAAAAATTTCACCCAAGACACTTTCTTGACTTATATTTATCCCTCAGGTCAGTAGCATCACAGCTAATCAACGGGCAGTCCGTAGTAGCAGAAACGTTCGAACAAGTGACCATCTACTTCTCCGATATAGTTGGCTTCACCGCACTCTCTGCGTCCTCCACGCCGATGCAAGTCGTCGATCTGCTCAACGATCTGTATACGTGTTTCGATTCGATTGTGGAGAACTATGATGTTTATAAGGTTGGTAATCTTTGTTAATATCTATTAACTTCCTAGACTAAATCCTAGACTTTGTTGATGTATTATGTATTTACTTAAAATATCATTGTGTACATGATAATATATAATTAGTATTGATTGTTGTGTTTAACCCATTGAGCCCCGAACGGCCCGATCGGTCCACGACACAATAGATTTTCTATTGTGTCTGTGATTCCGGGGCCTGAGTTATTAATTAAAGAAGGAAATTTGGGAACCTTGTAAGATAAGGGTATTCCTAAAAAAAAAAAATATATACTTCGCTAATAATAGCTTCACCCGCGTAGTCACAGGAAGACTGCTTAGTTCCCGTTCTCGTGAAATTTTTGGAATAAAAATTCTATCTAACTCATCTAAAAATTAAGCAGTTGTTACGTGAAGGAGTAGCAAACTTACATACAAACTTTCACATAATATTAGTAGGATTTGATGCGAAAATGTTGAAGCCCAGTTATGTTGACCTCCCTGGTGTCTCGCAGTCTATATGTCACAGGGATCAAGTTGTAGGTCTTGTATTATTACAAAGATCTTATAAACATGTGACCTTTTTGTTGAAATTGCGGGAACTGAGCGTAATGTTATAGAGACTTATATAACTGTGTTTTTGCATGATATTTGAATAAATAACATGCGCTCAGTTGTGTAAATATTGTACGAAATATTATTTATAGCTAAAGAAATACAAGTGGAACCTATCGAGATATTTAGTACCAACTACAGCAATATTAATATTTTTTTACGGATTTCACACCTATTTTATAAGTTATAGATATAAACAAACTTTCCGCCTGCGGCTTCGCTCGCTTTGTCAAAAACCTAAAAAATTTTATACTAAAACCTTCCTTGAGAATCACTCTATCTATTAAAAAACTGCATCATAATCCGTTGCGTAGTTTTAAAGATTTAAGCATACAAAAGGACATAGGGACACAGAAAGCGACTTTGTTTTATACTATGTGGTGATGTATTAGTTACTGAATTCATTCCTTCATTAAGGCTTATACATGCGCTAATAACCTTGACCATACTTGACGGATCTCAAACCTCTCCCGCTGCACCTTCTTTTTTCCTCGCATTTTGTATTCAAAAAGATACCAATCAGTGAAACAAAAAATTCTCGTCAGGGACTGTTGTGTAACTGATAATTTATTAAACATAAAATTTTCAGAGCTCTAAGTCAGCAGGTTACGAAGTTTATAGAGTATTTGCGGAAAAATCGATGACCACGGCACATTTTTTTTCTAGAAATCTATTAACTTTGGAAAAAAGTCCTCGCGAGCAATTAAAGATCAAAGACCATCCTATTTTATATATATTTTTTTCGGTATTGTGCTTTATGTTGTACCAGACTTTATAGAGGTTGAACATAGTCGAAATTGCCGGGTAACGCCTTAAGGCTGCAGTCTAGCAAAATTGCGTTTTCAACAAGTTATTTGACAATTTTTTCCCGGCTAATGAAATGATAAACTGAATTTTTTTTTCTTGTTTATCAATTAGTGTTATATACGCAATGCGCGTGAATTTTTTCACATTTATAAAGTTACTATATGTTACCTTAATCAGGCCTTCAAGATAAGTCTCTTTCCCCCAAAGACATTTCGAGCTAAGTTTGTGCACTCACTACGTTGCAACCGATTACAATTTACACAATCTGATCAGCGCATTATTATCCTTATATAGTCGTTATTAAAAACTGCTGAATACAATTGCCGAAAAACTTATGATTTTCTTAATTAGAACGTTATAAATTCATTAAATTTCCCATTTTTTGCCTTACAAAATCTATTGATAAATACTGCTAAAAGTTATTTTTTCCATTAATTTATTCGAGTTGGTTGAAGACCAATGAGTATTAATCCTTTAAAAAACATTTTTTTTGAATTTTGATAATTCTTTAAATATTAAAAAAATATTTAAAATAATTAGGAAAAATCCTAGCGAATTTCTTTAGTCGCGCTCCTTGGGCCGGAGCGTTCTGACGTGTGCTCTACGCTCGATTTTCCTTCATACTGAAGTGAAAGTTGCTCTACTTCATTAAATTTAATATTTTTGTTAATTGATTATTTTTATCTTAGTTTTGTGCAAATATTCGTATTTTTAAACATTTGATTTCGATAATATGGAAAATAAACGAAAAAAATACGCGTGTAACTACATACTAGAAAAAAAATTATCTTCGAACATAAAGTTAATGAAACCAAATAGATTGCAAAGGTGATTGGCAACAATTTCTTTATTTTACGGGGTGTCAGTAAAGGGATGTATATTTCTTTAAAACTAAAGTAAGCTCATAAATTTTCTTATAATATAATTTTTTTGAAGTTCCAAAAATGTTTATTTTTCGTTTGAGAAATACGAAATATAATATAAACTTGTATTGAGAACTTGAACTTCCCAAGTTCATCCGGGGAAATCCCCATACGGGGAAAATGATTTGTTTACTCCAAAATTGATCTGAGGTGTTTTAATTTTTTCTTCTAGTCATTTTCAACGTAGCGGCATGTTGTTTGATTATTAATATTTGTAACTTAAATACAGGATGTTGGTTTTATATTCTGATCTTACAGACGCGCTGACAAATTTAGTCCGCCATTTCTAGTTTAGTCTACCAACTCTAAGTACCAATATTAAAACGAATGGATTATCATCACATCATCAAAACTCAGATGTAATGGAAGATCACAATAACATAGAAAATTCAGTGGGTGTTGAGAACTAAACAAACAGAAGTAACAGAGACGCGAAGAATAAAAAAAGAGGACGAAAACGATAATTCGTTGATGCTTTCCCTTTTCGACGTATTGTTAGGGTACATCACCAATCTGCAAAAAACAAAACTGATGATTCCCAATTGCTGATTAAAAATGAAAAACAAATAATCGACAACAGTGGTGAAAATTTGCTGATCACAATGAAACATCCTTCAGTGGTAGCAGATTTACTCATTTCAAATGTATCGGTGAATAGCGTAAAGGAGAGGAGGACAGGAAAACATTATGAATGTGGATGGTGGATTGTATACAGGTTGAAATCGATAAGTATGTGCAGGCGATTATGACGTTATTATTGCAGGTATCAAAAAACTTAAAACTGATATCGAAATTACTTTACCTAATGAGCAAAATGACAATAATAACTTTTTAAAAGTATAACGAGAAATATCTAAAAAATTTACTTTATACACTCCCATATCAAAAAGGGAAAATGGGACTAGTAGAAGTTAAATGTCTAATTCCAGCAAAAGACATGAATGCGGAAGATGCGGTCAAAAAAAAATTTAATATTTGAAATACAATGCAAAAAATAACACTTTTGTCATAGATAAGAATCATGACTATTTTTTCTAAATTCAGGGACAACTAAACGTTGCAGAAGCAGAAGTCTGCTTATATGCTGTTTGGACTGGAGTGAATAATTCGTTAAAAATAGAATATATAAAAAAGTATGTAACGTTTAGGCAAAATAAAATGATGGACCATTATCAAGATTTTACATAAATTGCCTACTGTCAGAATTGATTGATTCGAGACTTCAGCATTCGATGCCCATCAAGGACCCATCCTATATCATTCAAGCGATTGAAAAAAAAGAGATAAATCCAGTGCAACCGATAAAGCATCAGAATGCTAGCAAAAGATTTATTAGGTTTATCAATATAAATCTATATATTACACATAATATAATAAATCTGTAGAAGACGCGAAGACTGACATCCGCGCGGACGGAGTCGCGGGCGGAAGCTAGTCAGAAATAAATATCTTTTGTTTTCATTTGCGTATTTTTCTATTTTATAATTTTTTAACACAAACATTACATTTTTTTTATTATATACAAAATTTGTTTATCCGTTTTATTAGTTAAACTGAACAACTTTCACTAAGAAACTTAGGTCGAAAAAAATGTATAGAGTTATGCATTTTGTATGGAAAGCTTATTTTTTTTATATTTCGTCCAAATTTCTTTGTAAAAGTTGATCAGTTATATAAACATGAAGTTGAAGATATCAATAGAAAGTATTCGCAAATTTTGTGTACTGATAAAAAAAAATCACCCGGTGTAACTTTCACGAAAATTGTTTCAAATTGTCATTTTTGGTACTTATTACGAATATTAAATTATGCATACGAATGATTTAATTTTTAAAAATTAAGTGGAGCAACTTTCCCTTAGTACATTTGTATTATTTACATATAGGATGACAGGATGCATTTGTTTGCACTACTAGACCAAGCCCTTAATATATAATTTCTACTTGCTAATTTCGTCAAATCACAAGTATACGTGTTTAGTATTCTATGCCATTCACGAACCCTTGAATCAATAACAAACTGAAATATACTTTTCATTCAAATTCTCTCGGGATTGCGTTATGTTTCAATCATTATATGATGAATATGTGAAAGAGGATTGGACTTGGACTGGCTGATGTAATTTGCGCTGTTTGTTTGTTGTGAAAAGATTTGCTGATTTTTTGCTGTTGAAATGAATAAGCAGCAAATTGAGTTTAACGGTTATCGTTTTATATCGTCTGTATTATACATCACTACATATTATAAAACAAAGTCGCTTTCTCTGTCCCTATGTCCCTTTGTATGCTTAAATCTTTAAACTACGCAACGGATTTTGATGCGGTTTTTTTTAATAGAACGAGTGATTCAAGAGGAAGGTTTTAGGATATAATTTATTAGGTTTTAGACAAAGCGGGCGAAGCTGCGGGCGGTAAGCTAGTAATTCATAATATATTGTTTGTAATACTGGAGATATTAATACAAAGCATAACCACTATGACATAATATACATTCACATTGTAGTAGATTTACAGTGTATATTAATTTATAAATTGTATCGTATTATCATGGATTTGTTAAACTAGCATGGTTTTAAATAAAATACACACATTTAATCAAGCATGATTTTCTAGAGACTGCAATTTCATACAATAAAATTATTGAAATATATTTTAACAAATATTTTATTTTATAGAAGCGTTCATTAATAAATCGGAAGATATTATTTCATACATTAGCCGATATTGGAGCCGCATCTCTCCCGCAGGAAATTGTTAAGTGCAGCATTTGCAATTACTTAAGCGTTTCGTTAACAATTGGAAAAGCCAGTTTTTAAATATCTATGGTTGAAAAGTTGTATAATAAATCGATGTTTTAGTAGTTAAAATATATTATATATTACTAGCGGTCCGCCCCGGCTTCGCCCGTGGTACATATGAAAAATAGATGTTGGCCGATTCTCAGACTTACCCGATATGCACAGAAAATTTCATGAGAATCGGTCCACCCGTTTCGGAGGAGTATGCAGACTAACATTGTGACACGAGAATTTTATATATAAGATTAAATCTAAACTTTTGAGATTATTTTTTATTCTGTTCAATTTGGATGCAGTGATTAAAATGCTTGTGATTGACATTGTATTATTTACTAGCTTTCCGCCCGCGGCTTCGCCCGCTTTGTCTAAAACATAATAAATACTAAAACCATCCTCTTGAATCACTCTATCTATTTAAAAAAACCCCATCAAAATCCGTTGCGTAGTTTTAAAGATTTAAGCATACATAGATAGGACAAAGAAAGCGACTTTGTTTTATACTATGTAGTGATTTTACTTTAGATAATTACTCCTAAGCAATATAATTCCGAGAATATTCTTTCGAGGAGGAGCATATTTTTAAGAAAATATTTACTGTTACAATAAGAAGAATCGATCACAATATGTTTGGTGAATCAAACATTGAAGAAATAAAATCAAAGTTCAGAGAACTACATTTATATGTCCTTCTGCGAAATTTTTATAGAGCGTAGATGGGTACTTAACCTTTCAGCCTTTGACCTTTGTTCAGCCCCAACCGAATTGAAAAGAAGGATGAGTTTCTCAATTCTACTGTGTGTGTGTTTGTAACATCAGATGACTGGGTGAACCGATTTTGATTATTTTTTTCATTCTTCATAAAAATCTTTTGAACACGGTTTTATTAGCTTCACTTGTATGTTTGAATAATTAATAAAATATAATAATAATTTAGACTCAATTTGGGCCCACTTTTAATGGATTTAAAACTTTGTACACTTTGTATATTCGGCGACAATACTATAATTTCATGAGATTATCTTATTAATTCGAGTGCATTTTATTATAGGTATTTATTATTATATTAACATTAAAGTAATAACTCAATTATTGACGAAAAAATATTTTCTGAACCACTGTTCTCATATTTTCATTAGAATTGATAGCCCTTTTGACTTTTTTTTTCCGAACCACAATATTTTTATTTCTTTATTACCCAGGTGGAAACCATAGGCGACGCATACATGGTAGTCTCCGGTCTACCAGAACGAAATGGTACGAGACACGCGTGCGAAGTCGCGCGCATGGCACTAGCTTTGCTGGACGCGGTTCGACGCTTCAGAATACGGCATAGGCCGCAGGATCAGTTGAAATTGAGGATTGGATTGCATTCTGGTGAGTTATTTAAAAAAATATGTGTATTTAAATACGAAATATTAACAAAAAATATATATTTATTAAAGTGAAACTTCTTTATCGGGGTTGGAAAAAAATTTTGTGTAACATTTTTTTCGTTACGCGTGACATTTTTCCGTTACGTGCCATCTTTTTCTTATCCCTACCACGCGTGATTCGACGAATTTCTGTAAAGTTGCATATAGTAAATTATTTTTGAAAAAAAAGGTCATATAGACGTTTCACTTCTTACGTGTGTACACTAGTACGTACACGAACACATTTTTTTATACCTTATGATTATTTGTTTGGCTCTTAATTTCAGACTAAATACTTATAACAAAACTATACATCCGATAGTGACGCAATATGTCTTTTACGTTTTCACTTTTATAGTGATATCAATTTGTTGAACATGATTGCATGTTTAATTAATTTTAAAGTTATGTTAAAAACGAAATATAGCAATATCGGTAAAGTAAAAACTCGAAAGCTTACTTTAGCTAAGCTATTTTTAAAATAGTATAAAAAAGTATTTATACATTTTTAAGTAAATAAAGGTTAAAATAGTATCTAATACATCACAATGTACATACATGTATTGGAACATCAAAGAATATATTGTTAAGCGTCACAAATAAAATGCCGTTGCTGTGATGAAAAGCTATTCATATCAAATAAGTTCTTTTGAATGTATAAAATATGAGGGAAATGTATGTCTTGTAAAATTTTTCCCTAGTTACGCATGTCAAAGGTATAAAAATTGACTTCGCACTACGTTGTTACAAAATATGATAATGTTCATGTTTAATCATGACTCTATTTATATGATTTTGACAAAATTTTATGTGTTCCTAATTTTTACATTTTATTTGTACATAGTACCTTTATTCTTATTTATCATAATTATATATTTATTATTGTTAGGTTGACTTTTTAACAATAGATTTTCTTAAAATACGTATGCTCCACTGTTAATACTACTTTCATTTTTATAGATAGATACAAACTTTCGACCGGCCACCAACACGTCAAAATCCGTTGCGTACTTTTAAAGATTTAAACATACATATTACATAGGGATATACAAAGCGACTTTGTTTTATTATATGAATGATAGTAATATAATTGAAGGTAGAATAACATCTAAACTTGCTGTAACCTAAAATTTATTAATCTATAAAAACTTTTTTTCCTAGGTCCTTGCGTAGCCGGTGTAGTCGGTTTGAAGATGCCAAGATACTGTCTCTTCGGGGATACAGTGAACACAGCATCCAGAATGGAGTCTAATGGGGAAGCTCTGAAGATCCACGTCTCTCCGACCACTAAAGCTTTGCTCGATACATTTGGGACGTTCAAATTGGAGTGTAGGGGGGAGGTTGCTATGAAGGTACGTAAAAGTGGATATATTCGAGTACATTTTGTCCAAAAATATAAGTTGTATACATTGAGGTATTATTACTGCACCACGAATAAAGCGATGTTGGAGACGCTTGGCTCTAACTCGTGTTACAAATAGTGTAGTAGCGATGCCCTCTCTCGTAGTACATAGTAACTCAATGGTTGTACAAGTTATTACTATAATATATGAATCAAAAACAATATATTTACTTCCTATCAAGTAATCTTATATATAAAAATGAATCGCAAAATGTGTTGGTAAGCGCATAACTCGAGAACGGCTGAACCGATTTCGATAATTCTTTTTTTATTATATTCCTTGAAGTACGAGGATGGTTTTTATGTAGAGAAAACGTAAACATATACCACGGGCGAAGCCGGGGCGGACCGCTAGTTTTGAATAAAATGTTATCAAAACACAACGTCTTTTTGAACTTGGAATGATCTAGAAAGTTGGTATGATTCGTTGGTAGATTTTCTTTGTTATTAATTGCTCGCATTCCATTCCCCATTAAACTATGTTAGTGTGTATATATTTTTGTGTGATTAATTTATTTTCGAGTATTGACAGTGTCCTTAATTTCAAATTATTTCATACTCAAAATAGGTATGAAATATTTTTTTTGACAAAAGCGATCTGATAGAACGTTTCAATTTCCCTGAACAAATATGTATTTTATTACAAAATGTAAATTTACATACCTAATCTTGATTGCTATTTAACGCTGAATAACCATAAAAATGGCGAAGCGTGATCAAAATGAAGAGAATCTGAAATGCATTTATCTTGCGTGCCTTGAATTTGTTAAGCCATTGTATATTTCGCTAGACTTTCGTAATTCACTCGCAGATTATAATAATTGGATCTCGAAAATATTTGTCTTCTAGACACTAAAATATCTCTCGCACGAAAATAAATTAAATCAAGTTTTTTTCTCGCAAAATGTCTCTGAATATTGTTCGCGTATTTGTATTTGTTTAGACTATCAACGAATCTTACCAATAGACACCAATAAAAGTTTCTCAAATTAGCATATTCGCAAGTAACATTGCTTTTTGTTTTAGGGCAAGGGAATTCTAGTCACGTATTGGTTGTTGGGCGAACTGGAGACCGCGCCTAAGGAAAAACCTTTAGTTAAATTACAGGCGCAATCAATCAATAGCGGATCTCTATCGCACTTGAGCCCGTTCAGGCAGAAATTGGACAATAGTTCAAGATCGTCCAGTCGACGAGGTTCTGGGATAATCCAACAAAAGACTGACGTCATGAAATTGGAGAAAGAAGCACAGCCATTGCTCCAAGTGGTCAAAATGCAAAGGCAACTATCCGATCCAACAGAACCGGTTGCTAATGGCGACCACAATGAAGATACGGATAAATTCAGCGTCACAAACTCCATATCTTTGAACGTGAATTCCTTGAACCACAATTCTGTGAATCAGAACAGCCATCCGAAAGTTAAACTGAAGGATTGTCAACTAAATTCGATCAACCATCTGTCGAAAATAGGGAATAATAACTGGTTGCCTAAATTGGCGACGGCCAATTCGTTCGACAACGGAATAAAGAAGGGAAACCAGTGTCTTAAGGACTATAGCAGTGTTCCTCTATTGTCCAAAACGGATAAGCCCAATGATTCGGTTGTGTGAGTGAATGAACTTTAGGATTTGTGGCTTATAGACTTTCTTATGTATATTAAGATAGTGACATGTATTAGACGATAGCCCTCTTATAGAAGTAGATAATGTACTGATATTTAGATGGGAATTTAAATGTATCAGAGAGCTAAAGCTCTTTCTCTCTGTAGAAAATAATGACGGTAGTTTTTCTTTCTAAAAAAAATGTCTCAGTCTATTTTCTAAGATGCTTTCAGAAACTGTGGTATCTTAGTAGATAACACAGTTTTAGAGATAGTTCTCTATAGATTTTACAACGTGTTAGAAATTTTGACAAAGAAATGGTAACTTACCATGACATACTACAGGAAATGAAAGATGCGTAGACTTATTTTCGACTCTATTGTAATAGGAATAAAATTGTAAATACACTATTAGTCAATCTTATACTAGGGTATATTTGGCATTATTGCCGTCTGGTCTAAATAAATCGTAGTCAGTGCGTATTAATATTTTTAGTACTTAAATATTTTTAACGAATGTAAATATGTTTGAAGAGATCGATGTTATTATTAATGTTTCAATTTTGAAAATTATATTGTATAGTGTCGTTATATTATTATGATGAAATTTATTTGAGTAAAATGTCTTTTTGGCCTAATAAAAACAATATTCTTAAATAAAACGAATTGCTAGCAAACTTGATATAAAAAAGAACGTATGTACTGAGCACACGAGTCAGAAGTGAAACTTCTTTTTCGAAAGATGTTTCACTTCAAAAAAACTGAAGCCCCATGTCCCATGGTGGGGTAAGGGACAGATTTTCCATCGTTTTTATAGTTTCCGCCGAGAATTGAACTTAAAACCTTTCAGTCAATATAAACAACTGAATCAAAGAGACGATTACATAGATAAATAATAAAAAATGGCTGTTTATTTTTAATTTACATCAAATTAATGAATTTATTTTCGATAGTTTTTGCTTCGTGACAATTACATGTAAATAAATAATATAAGCTTTATAACTATAGAAACAGGTGTATGTATTTCTTTAATAAAAAATAATATTATTTTGTGAGTCTGGTTAATGCCATATTGATTTAACTAGTTATTAATTTAAAAAATATGACATTTTATTTCAAGGCGTGTGTTTAAATTGTAAAAAATATTTTTTTGAAAATTTAGAACAATGAATTCCTATCAATTTTGATATCTTTTGGATTGTAATGAAATCTTTATAATTTTTTGTTTACACTTTTGATTTTCAATCTGCATATTTTTGTAAAATTTGAATTATTTTTAACACCGCCTTAGCGAATCAAAACTAATATGACAGTACTTAATTATCTAGTATTTATTTACTTTCTAAGTAATGAGACTATGTATATATTAAGATTTATTTATTACGGTAATTTTACCTTTTTGTGATTTAAGTGTAATAATTATAATAAATGTAAAAATAAATGTTTTTAAAACGTTCAATAGACAGTGTGAGATGGTTTTGTTTTATTTATTTTACCTTATCTAACTACTAGCTGTACCCCTCAGTTTCACCCGCATTGCTCCGCTCCTGTTGGTCTTAGGGTGATGATATATAGCCTATAGCCTTCCTCGATAAAAGGGCTATCTAACACCGAAATAATTTTTCAAATCGGACCAGTAGTTCCTGAGATTAGCGCGTTCAAACAAACAAACTCTTCAGCTTTATAATATTAGTAAGCTTTGTAATATTAGTATAGATATTATTTATTTTTTTTATTATTCAGCCATGACAGCTGTCCAAAGGCCTCTCTTGCCACCGTTCACGTCTTCCTATTGTAAGCAAGTTTAATCCATTCCTTGCAACTATTACATGAAAATTTATTTATTCAGTTGATTTTGACGAAAAGTTCTGCTAGTACAAACTTATCAAATAGCGGTAAGTAGGTACTTTAGATTAATTCTCAAAACTATGGAATGTACGAAAAATTCATAAAAATCGGTTATCCGTTTACGTTTTTTGTGACAGAATTGTAAATGTCTAAATTAAATTAACAAAATACAATGAAACAAAAGGTATGTAATGAAGGCTTTATTATATTACTAGGTTTCCGCCCGCGGCTTCGCCCGCGCAGTCAAAGAAAAACCCGCATAGTTCCCGTTCCCGTTGGATTTCCGGGATTGCGTCATTTTCCCGGGATAAAAAGTAGCCTATGTCCTTTCTCGGGTATCAAAATATCTCCATACCAAATTTCATGAAAATTGGTTCAGTAGTTTAGGCGTGACTGAGTAATAGACAGACAGACAGAGTTACTTTCTCATTTATATTATTAGTATAGATTATAGACTGCTATACATATTTCTCTTTTAAAAGTTACATTCTCTTTAACATCAAAACAAAATATAGTTTATTCGAACTTATAATAGTATGTTCACCACTCTCCCGATTAAAAAATAACAATAGGTACTTATCTACATACATACAGTTAATAAATAACTCTCTTTATAAGTAAATATTATCAATTGAATAGTTTACTTCATCACTAATCAATGAAAAATAAGAATACTTAAATAATTCATTAATCTTTAAAAACAATGAAAATAAATCGAAATACCTATATATTTTGAAACAATAAGCCTGTACAAATAACACGATCCCGCTAATTATTTACATTGCAAACAAATACCGTATACAAACGCCATTTAATTATCTGAAAATTCATTAAGTGTCGTTTCCATTCGAATGAGATGTAAATTGGAATTTAATCAAATGAGAGTAAATTAAATTAAGCTTATCCGATATACTCGTATCGAATATTGGAGAATGATTGAAAACATAAATATGATAATATAACGAAAACCTATTTTAAAAAAGCTTTTTCTATTTGAACGCGCTAATCTCGGGAACTACTGGTCCGATTTGAAAAATTACACAGGCACAACTAGTCATATTATATGTATTGAAATATTCTGAAATTTCAACATGGATTTCTTTTACGATAATCAAGAAAAATAACTTAACCGTAACTTGCGTGAGGACAAAATAACACAACAAAATTCTGTTTAGTTCCTTATAAGAAGAAAGAGCTCTTTTTAAATATTCTAATATTGCTACACAACTTTTCAAAACCTTAAATATGGCGTAGAACAGACGTATGAAATATAATCTCATCATCAAATTCAACATAGGTACAGTATTTATATAGACAAAACCACGTAAATTGTGTACACAGAAAAGTGCAAACAGGTGTTATCTATACACACAGGCAAGTTATATGAGGCATAAACTCGACATGACCGGAAAATGCTCCAGATCGACACCTTCTACGAGAGTATGTATCATAAAGTTCTTATTTTTTTTATAGAATAGAAAAAATTGGATCACTAGGCGGGTTTTTAACCTGCGACTTTTTGCCATTATTATATTATATAGGGTCTCTTATTCTTATTAAGCATGGGTCGATGTTTTCGGCCTGTGGTAGCCACCTCTTGTGAGTAACATTTATCAAAAAAAATATTATTTTATTTTTCAGCCAATTATGGCATTTTGCCATGCCATGTTACATGAATAATCAACAGGCACAGTGTGAGGTTATACAAATGATATAAACTCTACGTAAACTTTTGTATTAATACAAATATAAGCTTGATATAATTCTACTTTTCTAGCTCAATATTCCTCAGACCCTAACTTTCTTAGGAAGTAACAACCGGAAAACAAAGAAATCCGAAATATACTCCATAACAAATAGCTCTTTAAACTTTTGCATAAGATAATATCATCTTCAATTATTTCTTGTTCCAAAAGTTTATCCTTACAACTTTACTATGATTTTGGAATTAATGATACGTGAAGGTTTATGTGTACATTATGTGCCCTCAAAAACCTTTTTAAGTACTAGACAGATAAATCCTGTGTTAACAAATTGAGTAGGTATGTACAACAAAAATTTTATGCATTTTTTTAAACTATTGCATAGCTTATATCGCGGGCCTTGAGCGCTGGGACCGAATCCAGAAATTTAGTAACGAAAAACCTCACGCTCCCCACTCCGATGGGCGCGGAGGTGTGGCTTGAAGGCATAGCATGCAATAGCTTTACCGCGGCAGTCCCCGAGTGCCACACGTCTTTTTTAATATTTGTTTGCCATATTTGTGCTGATAATACTTAGTGTGGCTTATTAGTCAAAGGTAATCTAATTTTATCAGCATGACAAAAAACCAGTTTTATTTTTTAAGTAATAAAAATATATATTTTTGGCATTGAGCACTTTCGTACAGTGGAGTTCTCCGCTAATATGAAAATTGAATGAGCATATTTGCGTTATGAAAATGTTTGCGTTTGATAAAAAATAATAACTTCTCATATTTTAATATAATTTTATCACTAACTAATATTGAAAATGAAACAAAAATATGACTATTTACTCTAGATTTAGATAAACAATCAGACCAATATGCAGCAAATGTTTGCAATATGTTTTCCGTTCAGCTTTTTCCATTCTTATAATGTAAAGCTGAATAGTTTGTTTGTTTGAACGCGTTAATCTCAGGAACTCTACTGGGCGTTTAAAAAATTCACAGTTAATATAATATAACGTGATCCCTGAGGTAAAAAATATATAAACCACGGACGCAGTCGGTGCGTACCCCTAGTCTATACTAATATTATAAAAAGGAAAGGTTTGTATGTATGTATGTATGGTTTTCACGCATAAACTACTGGACCGATCTTGATGAAATTTGGCACAGATAATCTTTAGACCCTGAGAAAGAACATAGGCTACCTTTCATTGCGAAATATGTACCACGGGCGAAGCCGGGGCGGACCGCTAGTATTTAATAACATTAAATGACACCATGTTTACTACATTATATGACTCTTAATTACTTTTTTTCTTACTGCAAGTAATAGCATAACCTACAAGCCTTTTATATTGTTACAATTCATAATAATCCATCACACTGTTCAAGTGTCAATTATTATTAGCAAATATCATCAATGTTAATGAATATGAAGTTAATTTAATAAATACTTATAGCTAAAGTAGGTACGTAATTACCTTATTATTATTTTAACATACTTATTTCAGGAAAGATAATATAAGTAGCAGCTTTTTATGGATTCGATCATGTTTGATTTTTTTAATTGTTTCATATTCGATGAATTTTAACCCAATTTTCAGTAAAATTTCCATCACAACTATCTACCTACTAGCCTTTGTCAAAAACTTCATTACAACAACAAAAGGCGTGTTCGAAAAAATTTCGTATGCACAAAATATTCTCACAAAGTCCCCGCTATGACGTCACGGAGCAATAATCCTCTATTTGATCCCGTGGAGCTGTCAAAGACAGTTCCGATCAGATGATGGGTTCTGTAGGGTTGGCAATGAGCTTATATTTTTTTATTAATAAAACTAGTTATATCCTAGAGTAGAAGAGTAGGTATATGTAACAGAAATTTTTTTAACAGCGTATAAGATGGGTCAATAATTGCAAACAATACAATAACTTTTATTCATCTTATATAATATACTAGATTTCCGCCGGCGGCTTCGCCCGCGTTTGCAAAGGAAAACCCGCATAGTTCCCGTTCCCGTGGGATTTCCGGGATAAAAACTATCCTATGTGTTAATCCAAGTTACCCTCTATATGTGTGCTAAATT